>JZKD02S2200487.1:265908-285997 GCA_000966675.3 Picea glauca
GTATGCTCTAGGTGAAGAGGCATAGTCTGGGTGAAGTATCCTTGGTTGAGCCAAGATTCCAAGGGATAACCATCACAGTGTCGCACACCCACAAGATGCCAAGGTTGGACTTGGGCATGACTCTTTGGGGGTGTGATAGATGGTATCAGAGAAGTTTCACAATGATTTATTTTGCATAAACAAAACATACAATATGATAGGCTTCGCATAGTCCAAAATTGGGGTGAACCAGGGTGGTGCGACTCCTTGGCCAGAGATGGATGAAGTCGTATGATGGAAGCAGGCCACAAATGACTCAAGGCATGTCGAATCAGGTGTCTCACCATGACCTAAGGTATAAGACTCTTAGTTTGAGTAGTGAACCATGATCTGCAGGGACTTGCAACAAGGTACCTTGGAAACAAGTGGTGGACCAAGGGGCACTTCCACATAGTCTATGAAAGATGAGCACAACACGGATATGTCATATTGTGATTCTATTTTTCTTTTTCACTTAACATAGAAAGAGTGCAAAGGATCGGTTTGCAGCAAGTTGTGAAGGGTTGGTGCCTTGGGTGCCTTGGGTGGAAATATTGGAAGCCAAGACCATCAATTGTGTTTCATGGATCTACTTATAAACAGAAGAACAATGCAATCTCTGGTTGACTCGGGTTCCTCACACAAATTTATGAAGACTGAGGTAGAAAAGGAGTTGGGACTTAGATTCTCCCCATGCAGAGCTATTGTGAATGAAGTAAACTCTAAGGCAAAGGAAACAACTAGTCTTTCCTCCTTAGTTCACATTCAAATTGATAAGTGGGAAGGTCAGGATAACTTCACGGTGATGCCTATGGATGACTTTGAGGTGATTCTTGGACAAGAGTTCCTAAGGAGAATCCATTCAGTTCTAATGAAATGGATGGAAAATATGGTTATACTTGATGAACAAAAATCTTGGGTTGTGTGCACAACCATAAGGAAGTCTGGTGGAAAGGCGCAGCTTGTGTCTGCATTGAGTATGAAGAGATTAGAAAGGTGGAATGGATCGAATATTTATACATCTAACCAAAGGGTCTCTTTCGTGTACTACTTTCATCTAGTGCATATGAGAGACACACATGGTCATTGGTTTGTGAACATCCTATTTGTCTAGGCTATTCCTAATCATAAATATATTTCTTTGCACCTCGCACTAGATGATGAGAGATTCCTTAATTCTCTCCTTTCAGCAGGTCTCCTTCCATCAAATTCAGTTCATCTATTATTGAATGAATATCTATATTTATATGAGTACCTAGAAGCTTGTAATCATTAGTGGTAGGTTCTCCCACCATCAACAGTTGGGAATACATTAATGTCTCTTGATTGATGGATTCTTCAAGTCTTCGACCTCAACACCCCTATCCACACTTGTGGAATGTACTTAGTGCATTGACACCTACTTTCATTATTGGTGGGTTATCTCACATTTCTTAACGATATACCTAAATGACTGGTAATCAAACGAAGTCTTATTGTGCTCGACTTCAACTCCTTTATTCACATGATGTAGACTTGCACCTCAGCGGATAGTGTATAATACCTCCAGCTCACAGTAGCAGGATCTCATATATGTTGTTGTATGTCATCAGACCAATACATGTATGACTTCAGTGATCATGGAAGATCATATTGTACTCCATTGTATACAGATATCTTCAGTTGATTTTGAGACTGGACTCCACTGTGTCTTGTTTGTGACTATGACATCCTATGGAATGTGTCCACTTTGTATTTCCTATTCATGGCCATGAACAAATATTTGATATATATCCACATGGATCTGTAGTGTAATTCAGTTTGGCATCCATTTGTACAGAGTCAATATGAATTGTAATATTCTCATGAGTAACTATTTTTTTTAGTTGGGTCCTTGTTACTCCAATTCTGGGAATTATAATGTATTTCATCCATTGCATTTGCTTCTCTGACCTCACACATGGAGGATTAATGTGGTTGCAATAGCAACTAGAGGTCCAGTGGAATAGGTCTTGAGAAAGAAAGTGAGGATATCATATTCAAATGTATGTCCATAAATTGTCACACACATCAGGATTGATCCAACAGGCTCACTAACCCCTATTTCTTCTTCGAGCTCAGTTGCTCATCCTGAATATCTAAGATTGAGTTACCAAGATTTAAGTTGGTATATTTGGCTCAAGAGTTCAAGGGGAATTCATTAGAGGAACCATTTTTAAGTGGTCGCGGCTTACAACTCCACATCAATCAGGTTAGAGGAATGTGTTATCCCCACCAAGTCTTAAGGTNCCCTTACATATTTAACTACTTCATTCCTCTTTGTCAGTGCTCTCTTAAACTTTTATAATCTTCTACCTTTGAAAACCTATGTTGTAGGTACAAAATCTAATTGGTGTCAAATCTTTATCTAGCTTCCTAACTCTTCTTCCATGACATTAATCAACTTGTTATGCATCTTCTGCAACACCTCTACAGGGATCTCTTGTTTTTATCTTGGTTCCAACCTTGAAGGATTGTTGCTTCATCCTAGGGCATATTCATAGATGTTTTCCTCTCATGCCTTTTACAATTAAACTCCTCCATCTCAAGGGAGGTTATATAGAGAGGAAAAAGGAGATATCAACCCTTCTGATGTCACCTTAGGTCACCATTCAACACTTCATTGTTACATTATTTTGTATGGTAGATATAGTGTTATATATTGTATTATATTAGAGATATGGTACAAATCTATTTTGCAACAAGATTGAGTTGTGTGTGCAAGTTTGTTTATAAGGTGCAACACTCTCTTGGAGGCCTATCACAACTCTCATCTTCATTCCAATAATCTTCAATACCTATWACAACACCCATCCAGGTGATTTATTTCCTCTTTCTCTTTGATCCATCTTCAACTCTTTGGTTAATTACCTCATCAAAGGAATGATGATGAATCAATCATAGGTTATTTACTTTCCTTTACTATTTTGTAGTTATCACTTTATTGTTGTTGAGACATAATCAAAATATATTAAATAACCCACAATCATGGATTAACATAATCAACTATAAACCCTAATTAATCTAGTGGCCTTCATCCATTCTTTTATCTATCTCTCTTCTCACCCTAGGGTTTCTTAATTTTTCCCTAAAAACGAGTGGTTATTCCACTGTCTCATTCCTCCTTGTGGTAGTGTGAATCCATTCCACAAGGGAATTGATACAATTCCCTTGTCATATTATATTGTTTGAAGCCTTATTATGTATCAATCCTAGTAATAATGGCTCTCTACTCAAAGAATATCTAAGTTTGGTCTTCACCATGCAATTTTGTATTGGGAATTAAAACAAGGTTCTTTGATATTAAATTGATATGTATTCTAGTCGGAAAATTAAAGTTTCTAATTTAAATCAGTACAGATTCTCATTATGTTTGATTGTATTTGCAATTATTTATATTTACTCAATAAAAATAAAACAATTTAAAAAAATTGATCACACACATACAATTCTACACAATACACTTAGTTTTTTAACTAGAGAAACCCTCAAAAGGAATAAAAATCTAATATGATATTGATCAAGTACAATGCTTACAATCATTTTTCTTCTTACTTCTAGAAAGTAAGCAATTAACATGAAAAAAAAATTAGAAAATCTTTGAATTCTCATACAATGTTCTCAAATCTCTTCTATTGCACTTTCTCTCTTGACTATTTTTTCTTACAAACTTTCAACTTTCCTTTTGGTTTCGTATATGTGTTTCCCTATTGTTGGCATGCTTGCGATTATTTAAAGGAAGTCCTCTAACGTTTCAACTTCTTCCTTTTATGCCTTTTCTATTTAAGATTCAATTACATGTGGTTTGGTTACTTGCCAATTTGTTATCATCCTTTCTTGGCAGTTTTAAAATGCTCTTCAATTTTTGGTGAACACCTTCTTGTTGGAAGCTACACATGTGTTGATGCCATTGTTGATGCAAAGTCAACATGGAATAAGGGGGGTGGTTATCTATTTTGAGGTGGATTACCTATCATGCCTAAGTTACATTTGAGTCCTTTTCCCTCCCTTCTCCTTTTGTTTTCTTGCAAATCTTGCAAAATGCAAGTCATGTGTGGAGTGCATAAGTGTGGATGGGTGAATATGCCATCCTTCATTTTCCACATTCTTTCTTCCCAATTAGTAAGATTATCGAACTGAGTTAATACTAATCTTAGTAGTAAGAGCATCAAGGAGAGAAATAATTTGGATATCACAGCTAATTGAATGATATTCCTTGTGCAATTACAGATGTTGGAAGAGGCCATTCTATAATTGAAATTAATCTGTGCAATCTCAACTTGAAAATAGTCTATGTTGCCTTTCTTTTATTAAGAACACAAGAAGAAAGGTAAGAGAAATTTGGAGTGCATAAAACACAGGTAGAAAGGTCAGAGATATTTGGAGTGTTGTGTTCAAGCGGACGAGGAGGTAGATACAAGGGCGGCTTGACTTGACTTTAGAATTCAATGCGGGAATTTTGTGTTGTGAAAGCGCTTTAGCATTCAAACTTGTCGAATAGTCAAAACCACCGAGCACCAGGAAATATCGTTCAATCATTTTAGTTTCTTGTTTATGGTTTTAGCGTTCACTACTCTGCAAAGCGTTAACTTGGTGGCAAGGTAGGCATAACTATGAGGGTTTTGTCATTTCTTGTTTTCCTATTGAAGAGTTGTGACAACTCTCTCCTCTAGTTCTATTTAGTCTATTGAGATGTCTTGTTTTGGGCGTCAATGGGCGTTATAGGGAACTTGGACATGCTTTGATCCATTGTAACTTTGTTTGTTGCTTCTATTAGCATTGTGGCTTTGCATAGTCTTGTAACTTTGTTCGTCACTTCTATTAGCATTGTGGCTTTACATAGTCTTGTACATTGTATTGTAGATATATTTGCTAGCACACCTGATTTATAACTAAGAGGGTTTATAGATATCCTAAATGATGCCTTGTTTTGCTAGTTATGTATTGGTAATAGTGTTCTCCTTAAAATTTTGCACAATGCCCTTCTCTAGTTTTGTTTTGTCTCTTGAGGTGTCCTATTTTGGAGGTCAATTGGGGTGGCAAGCATTGCAATGAATGCATTAACTTGCTAGCATGAACAATAAAGGAGATGGAATTAACTTGATCGCAAGTGGGCTTAACCTAGAGCTTCCTTGTTTCTCAGATAACATTTCTTTGTTGAAAAGTTTGGACAACTACCTTCTCTGGTTATGTTCTATTTATTGGGGTGTCTTTTTATGGAGGTCGATCGAGGTGGCAGGGTGATGGTGTGGACCTACTCTACTTTTGTTGGCATTGTATCATTGCATAGTACTATACATTTTTATATTGAGGACATGTTTTAATGGAGATGTGTTATATTCTTTGCATGTGGACTACACAAGGAGAAAATCAATTAATCACATTAGTTGAGAAGGGGGGTATTAGTCCCCCTTATTGAATGGAGTAGTTTATGGGGAGAGGCAACACCCCAAAAGATGGTAGATCTTCTTATAGAGATTAGTGGGTTTCTATGGATCCAAGTACAAAACCTATTGGTATGTCAAAAGAACACAGGGAGAAGCTCGAGAAAAAGGAAAGAAATATAATTCAACTTAGCCTCTCATATTTGGTGTTGTTGAATGTCTTTAGAGAAGACAACACAAATACTCTATCAAATAAATTAGGGAATTTGTATCAGTCAAATTCCCTATTAAACAAGTTGTTTCTTCAAAAGACGTCATATCATCTTAGGATGGATCATGTCAAATCCATCATGGAGCATCTAAATTCCTTTAATACTCTAGTAATTCAACTTGCCTTTATCGATATTAAGATGAAGGAAAAAGATAAGTGTATTACCCTCTTATGTTCTTTCCTAGACTCTTGGGTATTTTCGTTGTAGCAATTGGTAATACTACTCAATCCACATTAAAATTTTGATGATGTACTTCCATCCTTGTTATTTGAGGAAATGAGGAGAGAATCTATGAAGGGGTGTGGCAAAGGATGTCTTATTTTTTAGAGACTTCCCTATAGATAAAAATGAAAATAAGACTTTGTAGGGTAGATCTAAATCTAGAGATAGATCTAAAGCTCTAGGACAATGTGTTGGAACATCAAGTCATGTTGGTTCATCACACTTCTCTTGGAATCAGTTGGTGGGGCAGTCAACCTACATCTGGAAATAGATGGTTGGACGACTAGATCGCTACAATAGCCGGTTGAGTAGTCGACAAGTCTATCGGTCAGACAATTGACCAGTAGTCGAAAATAGTCAATCGGTGGATCAACCAACCAAGAAATTGACTACAAGTTGGATGCATGGACGGTCATATCAAGCATCCTTGTCGAGCCGACTAGACAGTGGGGATTTGATGTAGTAAACTCTAACAATCGACGGTTATATGTGGACAAGATCCTCCCAATTTCATTGAAGTTGGTTAGATCCTGAAGCTATAAATAACAAACCTTGTGAGTCATTATCATCAAGCGATCAAGTGATATCATTGTTGTGTATAAGATGCTCAAAATGAATTTGGTTGTTCTTATCACAGTGTGTTGTTCTTAAGTGTTATAATGATGTCTTTATACACCACCTTTTCTGTCTTTAAAATTTTATTCCATCTTTGATTATCTGTAGAACTACTTATCTATTTTGTATCAGGTTCCACCCTATAACCCAACATGGTACCAGAGCCGATGGTTTGAAACCTCACCTCTTATCCAAAAACCTTGTTGATTTTGATTTGTTGTGTGATTGATTATGGGCTAGTGGTTTGTCGATTAAAACTTGTTGAAATGGAATATTTTTGTCTAGATACCGAAGATGGCTTCGAGGATTGATCATGTAATTATGAATGGATCAAATTATGCATTATGGGAACAGACATGGAAAGCCTACTAAAAAGTAAAGGACTTTGGCAGTATACGAATACTATGATTTCCAATCCAACAGATGGTCAGAAAAAAATTGTTGTTGATGGCAAGAAGGATAAGGTTGTGGGGGTCATCATGACCTATATCTCGCAGGAGATTCTTTTTCACCTCAGTGGAATCGACTGCCCTCATCAAGTCTGGAAGAAGTTAAAGTCGATGTTCGACAAAGTCGATGAAAGCCATGTCATGCAGTTGAAGAAAGAGTTGATCTCGCTTGATCCTCATTCTTTTGACATAATAGAGGATTATCCGTGCGTGTAAAAGAACTCCAGTTGAAATTGAGCAAATGTGGAAAGAATTATCATAAGAAAGACGAACAACTCATTGAGTTGGTCCTGATGAATTTGAGAACACCATTTGACGTGTTCGTTTCGACTTTCCACACAAGTTGACAGAAACACAACGAAGATGGTAAGAACTGCACCTTTGAATATTTTGTGGTCCTTTGATTACTGATCAACACAGATTGCTTGAAAAAGGAAAGCTTGGTGGTAAACATCAAGCCAACTTGCTCAAGGGAAAGAGCAAGTTGAATCACAAGGTACATGTGATTTGATTAAATATTGTAGCCCATTTTGTTAATATTATCAATTAATGAACTTAGAACCACCTTCAAGTTCCCTTTCAAAGCACTTCCATTCATATAGCCACCAAAATGGGATGCTTGGAAATCAGTATGATTATCCGACTGAGGTAATGGTTCGATGAAATCGAAAGGATTATCCAACTAAGCTAACTCTAATGTTGGTAGACAAACCATTAAGCAAAGATATACTTTGGATTTTGGAGTGAATCGAGTGATATTCACCATGCGTTCAATTACAGAACTTGTTGAAAGGGGCTATTTTGTAATTGAAATCAATCTGCGGAGAACTTGAAAAACTGTTAGCGTTGCCTTTTTTTTTTGAAGAACACCCTGCTTGAAAGGGAAGATAAGGTTGACAGTTCGATGTTGATGAGGTTTATACGTCACAGTTTTGTATCTTCGTGATTGGAAAAGTAGTTGTGAAAAGAGTAGTCTAAACGTTCTACCTTTTGGGAGTTTTCTGGCGACTTTTTCTATTTGATTTTGCTCGAAATCCGATGAGGAACGGTTAGATTTGCAGATTTGAGTGGCTAAGTTTGTATGATCCAAGTGTCTCAACGGTTTTTCAGCACGCTAAATCCATTTATGCATCCAAAAATGCAATTTAAACCACATAAAGTAGTGATTTTGTCGAGATTTATATCACTGAATTCCAGCCAAAAAAAAATCCAAAAAGTAAAACGTTTAGCCAACATCATTGTGAAAATGTTTCGCAAACCAAGTTTAAACCCGTCAAAACCACCAATTCGTCCAAATAAACGGCTACCTACTCTGAATTTCATGGGTCAGCGTACAATATTGTAATTGCCAAAATCTTTATTAATCTTTATAATTTTCAAAGTCGCGACTAGAGTTTGTTTATGAGAATTAGGGCAAGTTTGGACATATTTTATAACCAAGGCAAATTGACACATCTTTTGTAAAATTTGAAAAAGATTAACCAATATTTTCTCTTTGTCGCACGGAAAGGAAACGTAATGATGTTTAATAAATTGTGGAAAACAATATGATAACGTGAATCAAATTAACGGCCAGCGCAATTTCTGCACTTCACATTTCAATTTTTTTAGAATATTAATTATATATTAATAATTAGTAGATAAATAATATTAATATTGATATTTTGTATAAAAAAGGTTAAGTTTTTTGGTTATCAAGATTTCAAAGTAAACGTATTTATTTATTTATTTTTATTTTAAATCATTATAAAAAATAATTTATAAAAAGTGGTTAAATATTTTATGAATTTAAATTTTTCTCTTACATTATTAAGATTTAATAAAATAATCTTTATTAAAATTACAATTTGGAATAAACAGAATTGTTATTTTTAATGTAAAATAAATTAGATATTTTTTAATATTTCTATTACAATTAGATTATGCAATATTAATAATTAATATATACAATCTTATTCATTTAAAATAATTATTATTTAAAGTAATTGAAAAATATTATATATATATAGTAAAATTGAAGGTTGGTTTTCTAAAACATTATGGAATGAAAGAGTGTCACTTTTCTGATACTAAGAAGGTTGAAGATGAAAAACACTTTATCTTAGATTGTCCATTTTACACTCAAACTAAATCTTAATTTCAAAATATTTGTCTTGATATTTCTGGAAGTGTAGATATTTGTCACATTACCAACCTTCCTAACCTTTTAACTCAACAAAACTCTGGTGATCTTGAAAAGCTTTTCTTAATCCCTTAAGCTGGTGATCTTGAAAAGCTTTTCTTAATCCCTTGAAAAGCATAGAAACAAAATTCTGAATAATTACAAGTAATCCCTTAACCTCTTAAGATTTGATAAACCAATTCGATGCCAGTGAACGTTCATCATCATCATTATCACCATCCTCATGATCTTCATCCTCTTAAAACTCATCAAATTAAAAAATAAAAAACAAACTTAACTTTTGAAAAACAATTAATATCCATCTTAAATATTTTATAAATACTTAATGCAAATTAAGAAAGAAAAGGCCGGCTTGACTTAAGCGAAATAATTAATATTGAACCTAAATATTTTATAAAGACGAACTCAACCAATTAAAAAAATAAGAGGTCGGCTTGACTTTGGCGAAATATTGATATGTTTCCTAAATAATTTATTAATTCAAGAAGGGAAGTTGAGGAACATAAATATTTTGAGATGACTTTGGCCAAATATTAATATGTTTCCCAAATAATTTACTAATTCAAGAAGGGAAGTTGAGGAACATAAATATTTTGAGAGACAGAAACCTAATGACACGCGTAGAACAAAACTAAAGCGCATTAAGACAGGCTTGACTTCAGCGAAATAATTAATATTTATGAATATCATCACGAACATAATGAATAGTACGAGGTATTTAATGGTTGGATTTAAAGTTGCGGTTTTGATAGTATACTACGATATAGATTAATGAATAGTATATTTTTCCTTACACATAAGAAATCTATATCCTTAAAAAGTATATGTTTTGAGATATATTAATAAATGGCTGAAATAAAGTAAGTTGTTATATAAATAGTTGAAATTTACTGGATATAGATTTCTTATGTGTATGGAAAAATATTTCATTCTCAAAATTGTTCTCTTTTTCATTATTAGAAGGATTTAATACATATTAACGTAGTATATGTGTTATTTTATTTAATCCAAATTTTAGTCATGTATGTATTTATGTTTTAATTATATGTTTTTATTTATAATTTATGTTTTAATTATATGATTTTATTTAGAATTAGAATTTATTTTAATGTTCTTTTTTAATTAATACTTATTATATCCACTATATAAGAATAACATGTATTAGTCTAAGGTTTAGGACTATAGTAATTGTTTTAGTATTGATTTTGTTTTTCTTTTCGCATTGACCAAAATTTTGGTGTTGTTTTCCAAAGTTAAATTTTGTTTGGAGTGTTCTAATTTTTTTGTTTTGTTCTGATTGGTCATTGAAAACAACATACAACAGGAATCGAATATGCAATTTAATTATGCAGGTTTAGCGGATAGTTGGAAGGGCTACACGTGCGAGTGTGAAATTTTTGAGACCATCATGGTTCAAAAAGATTGTTACGGTGTCAGCTAGGAATTGGTGGCATTTAAGGTGGTGGGCCAGACAACATGCATATATATTAATTGCTCACTATATCAAATTATTTTATAATAATAAATATATATGGATCATTGTGCTTGGAATGTTCATTAAATTTAGTCCATGTCGAAGGCTTGGGACTATAGCAATTGTTTTATCATTGATTGCACTTTTCTTTTCGCGTTGACCAAAAATTTGGTGTTTCTTTCTCAAGTTAAACTTTGTTGGGAGCGATCTACGTTTTTTGTTGTGTTATGATTGGTCGTTGAAATAAATATCTTATTATCAGGTTGGCGACGAGAATTGAATATGCAATTTAATTATGTAGGTTTAGGGGATAGTTGGAAGGGATGCATGTATGAGTCCAAAATTTCTGAGACCATCACAGTTTAAGAAGCTTGTTATGATGTTAGCTGGGAATTAGTGACATTTAAGGTCGTGGGGCAAACACCATGCATATATATTTACTGTTCGGTATATAGAAATATTTTATAATAATAAATATATATGGATTATTGTGCCTGGATTGTTCATTAAATTTAGTATGCTTGATAGATTTTGAAGGGATTCATGTGTACTTCTTGACATGATTATGTTTGATACCTTTCACGAACTACAATGAGCTTCAATTAAATTATTTTGTTCAAGTTATGTTTTTCTATAAGAGAGGAAGGAGAGGTGGGTAAGTGTTAGGAAATGAAGAACACTTCCACACTAAACCTAGCAAAAGAGAGGAAGAAATAAATCAAGAAAGTAAATGGCAAAGAAAACACACATAACACACAGATTTTACCCTAGAAACCCAAACCAAGAAAACCAACATTCCTTGAGTGTTCTACTCTCTTGTTGTCTTATTCATTCAGAACAAAAGGTTACATGTCTAACCTTGGTCCACACCTAAGACACAATCGACATCATACCCTCTTGCTTACAAAAGAACAACCCTGTAGCCAATTTGGCTTACATCTGCATGGCCAACAAACTTTACATTGATTTCTCTAAAAGATTGATCTAATGATTAGCCTTTACATCATTACAACACGCCTTCTTTATAGGATTTACAATATGAAAAACCCTAAAGAAAAGGAGCCCAAAAACAGTTACAGATCCATGCAAATCATTGGCTACAAATCCCGCGAATCTCGGGATTCAGTCGTGATTCTGTTACAATCGACTACCAAGTCAGATTACCAGTCGACTACCAGTCCTCTACCATTCGGCCTTCATTTGGTCTTTAGTTGGTCTACCACGCGCCTGTCTGTCTACCTCTTGTTGTTCGGCCTTGCTGTCGATATCTTCGACTTCGACTTTTCCCAGTCGACTACCTTGAACTTTGACTTGTTGTTGATCCACCTTGACTTCGAATTATTGTCGATCCACCTTGACTTTGATTGTTAGTAGATCCACCGCGGCCTTCACTACAAATAATATAACAACCCAACATTCTCCCACTTATTTTCTTCTTTGGTAAAACTGAGAGATTCCTGAAGTTTTGTTCACAGACCCAGGGAAACAATGCCCATTACCTATATGCACCAAGAGAACTTCACAACACTCATAGACTTGGTAAAAGAGTCTGTTATGTTTTCCAATGTGTCTACTTTCTCCAACAACACCTTGTTTCTTTCCACCATGTCTCTCACGAAATGGTATTGTACATCAATATGCTTATTCTTTGAATGATAAGCAAGGTTCTTTTCCATAAATATTGTGCTTTGACTATCACAACTTATCTTCATAGATGTTTGCTCAAACCTAATGATCTAGGTGGATATTGGTGGCCACCAACCTATTCCAGTTGGCTCCTCTTGTGCATTTTTTTTTCAACATGTTCTTCTATACTTCTTTGTAATCATGGGTTCTACACTTTTGGGGTTGTTTGATTCCCTACACATCCTCTAGGTGGATACTGGTGGCCTCTCACCTAATCCAACTGGCTTATTTTTTATGTTTTCCTGTCAGCACATCATGTTGTACTTACAGGGATTTTTTGGGGCCCTAAACATTGTTTTCTTGGCTCGCCACAGTCAAAATATAGATGGAGTCACAATTTGATGGTGGAATGTGTATCTCTCTGAAAGACCTTTCCAATGGGATATCACGTGCCTAAAATGAAGTTCATATCTAAAAGTCACGACCCCAGGAAGTTGAGGTACCAATTTACCCATAGGGGCCCACATGACTTTTGGCATTTCACCTTCTAAGGTTAGGTTTTTGGATGTATAGGGTTTTGGAATTCATGAGTAATATCAAAAATTCCTCTGGAACCTCATTGTAATCATTCTGCTCAGACAGATGCACGTAGTAGCCACATCTCTTCTCAGAGATAGCTACCACCATTTGAGCAAGTGTTCCAGTTCTACAGTTTTACAGTTTCAACCTATTTCATTTATTTAATAGAAGATATTGTTCAATGGATATCTATGTTATTATTCATATCTCTATGTTTATTGTATTCAGTCTATAATCAATTCGTTCTTCTCCTAAATCCAGATTAGTGGTATCAGAGCGGTCTTCTCTTCATTTATTTTTCTTCATGCATGTCGCTGACAAGATCCAAGTACAATAAGTTGGGACTAGAACGAATCGATCCATCGCAAGATCAGTCGCGTCGAGCCTGACAACAACCCATGGTGTACAAAAAGAAAGAGGATGGAGAAAGAGATCCTATTAAAATGTTTCTCTAGGAAGCCCTCACACGGCAAATGAATGAAATGATGGACAACTTTGTGCAGATCCTTCGACGACTGCCCACAGGAGAAGCATCTTCATCAAGCAGCCATGAAACCCCCTTCAAGGTAAATGTAAATTTTTATATTTCATTATTTTAAGGATTGATAGATGCAGATGTTGTAGATAAATAGTTGAATCTGGTCGAAGGGTATTTTCGGTCCACAATTTTTTCGATAGGGAAAATATTACTTTTTCACTCCTCAAGGTCATCCCCCATGTTAAGAACTGTTGGGATACTTACTCTGAGCAAAGGTTCATAGAGGAATCTGCAATATTTGTGGTGCCCCCTATATGGGATTTCTTCTGGGACGCCATTAAAGAACAATAATACCCTGTTGGAAGCTACAAGGACCAGTATACCAGATGGACCACCCTGCGTCAAGAAAGGGACCAGAGAGTACCAAATTTCACCAATATTTTCCATACCCTGCACACCAAATTGGGTATCAAATACTCTGAGCATCTGGTGCTAAAATACCACGGTTGTTTGCATAGATACATTCAAACAGAAATGGGGTTTCTGGAAATCGCCTCATTGGGTACAAATTATAGATACACTATCAAGATTGAGCATAAATTTAAGCAGAAGAGGTGAGAGTTTGGATATGCAAACTCCTCACAGGTGAAGCAGGGAAAAGGTGGCCCCAACCCACACAACAAGGGACCGAGCCGATATGGCCACTCTCAGGACAACCAGTCCAAGGAGCAACACAAAAAGGGAAATGAGAAGATGAAGAAGGACACGAGAAAATGGTGTGAGTACCATAAAATCCCTTGTCACAACACTGAAGAAATCCACTCCAAGCAGTCACTCGTGACCAAGATGAAGGCTTCCGAGTCGAAGGCCGATTCTGATTCCGAATCAAATTCTGAAGGAGGGAAGTAGATTATCGATGCTTAACCTATTTCCATTGTCGCTATCACCAAAATCTGACCAAGAAAACCAGAAGAACCAAAGGAAGGGGAACGCCTATTTCACTCATAGATGTGGGTAAAGGTCACTTCATTTCATTGTCTATAGCAGTAGTCAGAAGAACCTGATTTCAGCAGAGGTCATCAAGTAGTTGCACCTGCCAACGACATTGCACCCACAGCCCTAGACCATCGGTTGGCTTCGCCAAGGAAGAGATCTTTGTGTCAGCCAACAATGTCGTCTACCCTATGACATCAAGCCTTTCAAAGATGAAGTATTGTGTGATATTGCTCCCCTTGAATTATTATGAGTCTATACCCTACAGTATTATTATTACTTTGGGTAGACAATTGTACATGATACAAGAGGTAGCGTCGCCTACCGCTATTTCTTTGATCTCTGCTAAGAAATGTAGTAAGGTCGTTTCACAGACTAGTAAGTTTGTATTCTTTGTGATCCATGCTCACAGTAAGAAGAAGGTCACCGCCACATCTGTGGCCTCTACAAAGAGCCTCTCTTTGTAGCAAAAGCAAGTGGACGGGATCGTGGAATAATACATAGACATCTTCTCCTCACCCATTGAGGTACCGACACATTGCCAATTCAAGCATCCAATTGATTTGACCCCTAGTGCACCTCTACCTAATGGACCAATCTATTGTTGCTCGTTGATGGAAAATGATGAAATCAAGCGTCAGATCCAAGAGCTTATTCAAAAGGGGCACATCAGACCCATATCCTCTCCTTGTGGAAGCCCAATTGTACTGGTTCAAAAGAAGGACAGGACTTGGTGACTCTACATTGATTACAAATCCTTAAACAAAATCACAGTCAAGAACTGGTACCCAATTCCCATAATTGATGACCTTCTTGACCAACTCAAGGGTGCAAATTTCTTCAACAAGATTGACCTAAAGTATGGATACCACCAGGTTCCCATTGAACCAACTGATGTATGGAAGACAACCTTAAAATCTAAATAAGGTCTCTTCGAATGGTTGGTCATGCCCTTTGGCCAAACAAATGCACCAACCACTTTCATGAGTTTGATGGACGATGTATTGTGACCCTTCACCAACTCCTTTGCGGTGGTATATTTGGATTGCATCCTCATCTTCAGCAGAACTTGGGAGGAGCACATGCAGCATATTCAATAGGCTTTGAGCACTCTATGGCAACACAAGTTATATGCCAACTTGGAAAATTCTCTTTTGGCGTGAACAGGGTCCAATACTTGGGCTACATTGTTGATGAGAATGGGGTACATGTTGATCCAACTAAGATCCAAGTCATCCGTGACCGACCATCCCCAACCAAACTAACTGAGCTTTAGATCTTTTGGGGACTAGCCAACTTTTACTGACGGTTCATGTTGGGATTATGTAATATTGCATGGGCCCTCAGCCAGGTGACCAAGGGAGGTGGTAGGGAAACGTTCGTGTGGCGGAAGGAACAATAATGAGCATTCGATTATCTAAAGCATCTCTTTTTCTTAGCTCCAGTACTCTCATTGCCTGATCTGCAACAACCGATCGAGATTGAGACTGATGCATCTGACTGTGCTTTAGGCGCAATTATCACCCAACACAGCCATCCGGTGGCATACCATAGTGAGACACTCTCAGATACTATCCAGAAATACTCCAACTATGACAAGGAAATGTATTCCATTGTACAATCTTGTCATCAATGGAAACATTACATTATGGGAAAGGTGATGATCATCCACATTGATCACAAGCCTCTGTAGTTCACATCGACACAGGGAAAATTGCAGAACAACTGCCATCAGAAGTGGTCCACCTACATGCAAAAGTTCCATCTCAACATCAAGTATAATAAAGGGATCTCAAATCGTGTTGTTGACTGCCTCAGTCGACCTCCTATGGATTCACTCACCATTGTGCTCCTTTCCTATGGACATGAGCCATATGAGTGACCCCAAATTTATCAACAAGATTCGGACTTCACCACCACCTATCAGCTCTTGGGTACAGGCATGACTGTCACCGATTTTCACATTCAGGACGGACTATTATGCCATCTGGGCCATCTCTGCATTCCTACAAGCAAGTGTGCAAAGATGATATGGGAAGGCCACTACAGTCGGATGGCAAGACATTTTGGTGTAGAGAAAACTGTGGTCATTCTTCAGAAACATTTATATTCGATAGGACGTCAGTAAGTATATCAGATCTTGCACTATTTGTTCCATTGCCAAACCAGCCATCAGGAAGCAAGGACTATACACCCCTCATCCTAATCCTGAGAAGCCTTGGGAATACATCTCAATGGATTACATGTCTGGCCTTCCATCCACCAAGAAAGGAAATGACTGCGTATTTGTGTTCTTTGATCGATTTTTGAAGATGGCCATCATCACAGCCTATAAGAAGAATATCACCATAGTCGATACTTCCAAGCTCTTCTTCGAACAAGTGTGGGTTCATTTTGGGATACAGAAGATGATCATGGTTCCTCACAATTTGGTCTACCATATCCCAAAATGGACCCACACCTGTTCGAAGAAGAGCTTGGAAGTATCGGTCGTGGTGATATTCTTCTTACAGGCTGTGATGATGGCCATCTTCGAAAATCGATCAAAAAACATAAATACGCAGTCATTTCCTTGCTTGTTGGATGGAAGGCCAGACATGTAATCCATTGATACGGATTACCAAGGCTTCTTGGGAGTAGGAAGAGGGGTGTATAATCCTTTCTTCTTAATGGATGGTTTGGCAATGGAACAGGTAGTGCAAGATATGATATACTTACTGACGTCCTGTCAAAGTTTTGGCCAATAAAAATGTTTTTGAAGAACGACCACAATTTTCTCCACACCAAAATGTCCTTCCATCCAACTGTAGTGGGCTTCCCATATCAGCTTTTCACACTCACTTGTAGGAACATAGAGATCGCCCAAATGGAATAATAGTTTGTCCTGAATGTGAAAATTAGTGACAGTCACGCCTGTACCCAAGAGCTGATAGGTGGTGGTGAAGTTCAGATCTTGTTGATAAATTTGGGGCCACTCATATGCCTCAAGTCCATAGGAATGGAGCACAGTTGTGAGTGCATCCATAGGAGGTTGACTAAGGCAGTGAACAACGCAATTTGAGATCCATGTCTTATACTCGATGTTGATATGGAACCGGTGCATGTAGGTGGACCACTTATGATCGTGGTTGTTCTACAATTTTCCTTGTGTCTATATAAACTGCAGAGGCTTATGATCGGTGTGGATGATCGTCTCCTTTTCCAAAATGTAATGTTTCCATTGAGGACAAGATTTTACAATGGAGTACATTTCCTTGTCATAGTTGGGTTATTTCTGGACAGTATCTGAGAGTGTCTCACTATGGTATGCCACTGGATGGCTGTGTTGGGTGAGAATTTCACCTAAAGCATAGTCAGATGCATCAGTCTCAATCTTGAATGATTGTTGCATATCGGGAAAGGAGAGTATTGGAGATGAGCACAAGCAATGCTTTAGATCATCGAATGATCACTGTTGTTCCTTCCCCCACACGAACTTTTCCCTGCCACCTCCCTTGGTCACCTGGATGAGGGCCCATGCAATATGGGAGAATCCCAACATGAACCGTCAGTAAAAGTTGGTTAGTCCCCAAAATCTCTGAAGCTCGGTTAGTGTGGTTGGGGCTAGCCAGTCACGAATGACTTGGATCTTAGCTGGATCAACATGTACCCCATGCTCATCAACAATGTAGCCCAATTATTGGACCATGTTCATGCCAAAAGAGAATTTTTCCAAGTTGGCATATAAATTTTGTTGTCGCAGAGTGCTCAAAACCTATTGTATATGCCATATGTGCTCCTCCCATGTTTTGTTGAAGATGAGATGTCATCCAAATATACCACCACAAAGGAGTTGGTGAAGGGTCACAATACATCATCCATCAACCTCATGAAAGTGGCTAGTACATTTGTTTGGCCAAAGGGCATGACCAACCATTCGAAGAGACCTTCTTTAGATTTGAAGGTTGTCTTCCATACATCAGTTGGTTCGATGGGAACCTGGTGGTATCCAAACTTTAGGTCAATATTGTTGAAGAACTTTTCCCCCTTGAGTTGATCAAGAAGGTCGTCAATCCTGGGAATTGGGTACCGGTTCATGACTGTGATTTTGTTTAAGGCTCTGTAATCAATGTAGAGTCACCAAGTCCTGTCCTTCTTTTGCACTAGTACAATTGGGTTTCCGCAAGGGGAAGAGATGGGTCTGATGTGAACCTTTTGAAGAAGATGTTGGATCTAATGCCTGATTTTGTCATTTTCCATCAACGAGTGACAATAGACTGGTCCATTAGGTAGAGGTGCGCTAGGGGTCAAATCAATTGGATGCTTGACTTGGCAGTGTGTCGGTACCTCGGTGGGTGAGGAGAAGATATCTCTGTATTATTCCATGATCCCATCCACTTGCTTCTTCTACAAAGAGAGGCTCTGTGTAGAGGCCATGGATGTGGTAGCGACCTTCTTCTTACTGTGAGAACAAATCACAAAGAATGTGAACTTCCTGGTCTATGAAATGACCTTACTACATTATTTAGCAGAGATCAAAGAAATAGCGGTAGGCGATGCTACCTCTAGTATCATATACAATTGTCTACCCAAAGTAATAATAATACTGCAGGGTCTAGACTCATACACAACATGATGCTTCCACAAATATGGTTGTCCTAAAAGAACATCACAAAATTCAAGGGGAAATATCACACAATACCTCATATTTGAAAGGCTTGATGTCATAGGGTAGATGACACTATTGGGTAGACCACATCTCTTCCCAAAGATAGCTACCACGATTTGAGCAAGTGTTTCAGTTCTGCAATTTTACAATTTCATCCTATTTTATTTATTTAATAGAAGATATTGTTCATTGGATCTCTCTGTTATTCTTCATATCTCTGTGTTTATTGTATTCAGTCTGTAATCAGTTCGTTCTGCTCCTAAATCCTAATCACCTGATTCCTGAACACAACCTTTACAACCATACTACTTCTGTGCTTCTATGAGTGGCTACCATGTATTTAGCTTCTGTTGTTGACAAGGATATGACTGCCTGTCACTTACTCATCCAGCTGATTGCTCCAATGAACATCTTGAAAACATATCCACTAGTCATCTTTTGTCGATCCATATCTCCATCCTAGTCGACATTGACAAAGACAAGTACATTTAATTCAGCACTATCACATCCAAGTTTTCTTTGGTAGCATATAGCATAGTCTTTTGTGCCACACAAATACCTGAATACTCTTTTGACAATTTTCTAGTGCTCCTTTCCAGGTGTCGACATGTACCTTCTCAACACTCCCACTTTATGGGAAATATCTAGTTGAGTGTATACCATCACATACATTATATTTCCAACAACACTTGCATAAGGAACACGTGACATGTCCTATATTTATTCCTGTGTCTTTGAACATTGTTCAACAAATAGTCTTGCTCCCACAAGAATTGGCACCTTCACAAGTTTGCAATCCTGCATGTTGAATTGTTTCAGAACTATTTTTTAATATACTAGATATAAAAAGTATGCAGAACAGAAATAAAATGCTAGAAATGGCATATTAACAACAATATAACCAAAACAATCACCACAATAACAATGAAATGATATAAGAATAACAACAGAAATAACACTTTGATTCTGAGAGAAATGTTCATGGGCCTCTTCGAGGGGGAAACCTCCAGTAAAGAAGAGCTCTATTACAATAATATCCAAGCTAGGGTTCTCATACCCTCAACTCCTATTTATACTAAATATGTCTATCAAAAGAAGCATCTAGAGGAAGATCCTTCTAGAAGTGGAAGC
>JZKD02S2200487.1:286047-304429 GCA_000966675.3 Picea glauca
AACCTTGTCCTCAAGGCTTGAGATGTGGAAATTGCTGCAGAATGGTAGCTGGTTCCCAAGTGGCATCTGCTAGAGTTGTATCTTTCCACTGAACTAACACTTCCTTGATGGTTCTTTGATGCAGGAGATGCTCATGCTGGTCCAAAATGGCTTGTGGTTGTAGCCAAATGGATCCTTCTTCGTCTGAGTCGAGAAGGTTGGTTTGAATTTGGCACTTAGTTCCAATCGCCTTCTTTAAGCATGAAACATGACAAACAGGATGTAGCTTAGAATGACCGGGCAAAGCTAACTGATAGGCCACCTGTTCTAGATGCTTGAGAACAGTATAAGGACCACAAAATTTGGGTGCTATCTTCTGACAATGCTCAACCTTGAGGGAATTTTGCTTGTAAGGTTGCAGTCGAAGAAACACCTGATCCGCTTCTGCAAATTGACGTTCAGAGCGACCTTGATCTACTTGTTGCTTCATGCGATTCTGTTCCATGACCAAATTCTCTTTGAGGGTATGGAGAATAGCCTCTCGAATTGTAAGCGTTTGGTTAACTGCCTAGACCTTCGAGACATCAGGTAAGTATGAGAGAACTAAAGGTGGTTTTTTTCCATATACCACTTCAAAAGGAGTCATGCATGTACCTGTATGGTATGAAGTGTTGTACCACCATTCAGCTAGGGGTAACCATTGAGCCCACTGATTTTTATTTTCAGAGGCAAAACATGTCAAATATGTTTCCAAACACTTTTTGACAACTTTCGTTTGACCATCAGTCTAGGGATGGTAATTTTTGCTGAGATGCAATTGGGTGCCTTGTAGCTTGAACAGTTCTTTCCAAAAATTGCTGGTGAAAGTTGGGTCGCGATCAGAAATAATAGAATGTGGCATGCCATGAAGCTTGAAGACATGATCCATGAAAAGTTGGGCCATCGTGGATGTTAAAAATGGGTGTTGAAGAGCACAAAAATGAGCATACTTGGAAAGGCGATCAACAACCAACATGATGACTGATTTATTTCTTGATTTGGGTAAGCTTGTAATAAAATCCATAGAGATATCCCTCCAAATAGCAGGTGCAATCGGAAGTGCTTGTAGTGTGCCTGGATATTTGATTGTTTCTCCCTTGTTCCATTGACACACATCACATTCAACAACAAAATTATGAATGTATTGTTTCATACCATCCCAGAAAAAGAACGTTTGACCCTGTCATAGGTTTTGGTAAACCTAGAGTGCCCAGTTGTGGGTGTAGCATGAAGCTTAGAAAGTACCGTGGATTTAAGTTTTGATTTTTTACTTAAATACAAACGACCTTTGTATCGAAGCTCATCATGGAGCCAAGAATAACTTGGGGAAGCTAGAGCATTGGACTGCAATTGTTGGATCAAATGTGAACTTTTGGGATCTTGTAGCCATTCCTGGCGAACTTCTTCGAGCCAATCTGGTACAACGAAGGAAAAAAAAAAAAGGGATCCGTCATCTTCATATTTTCAGGAAAGTGCATCCCCAAACACATTGTCTTTGCCTTTATTGTAAATGATCTCATAATCATATCCAAAGAGCTTAGTCACCCATTTTTGTTGCTCCGGGGAGGAAATGCGTTGTTCCAGAAAATACTTGAGGCTTTGATGGTCTATATTAATTTGGAAGCATTGCCCCAATAGATAAGGGCACCACAGATCAACAACATGCAAAATAACCAAAATTTCCTTTTTATAGATTGATTTGCCCATATTTCTTTCAGATAATTGCTTGCTAGTAAAGGCCAAAGGACGACCCTCTTGCATAAGGACAACACCAATTCCTTTCCCTAAAGCATCACATTCCAAGACAAAGATCTTTGTGAAATCAGGAAGGGCTAGGACTGGAGTGGTGCACATGGCCATATTCAATGTTTGAAAAGATTGAGCAGTTGTTGGAGTCCAAGTGAAAGAGTTCTTTTTGAGGAGTGTAGTGAGAGGTGCTGCAATCTTTCCATAATTCTTAACAAACTTGCGATAATAACTTGTTAAGCCCATAAATCCATGCAAGATTTTGAGAGTCTTTGGGTGAGGCCAGTCTTGCATAGCTTTAATATTTTTAGGATCCACCCTGATGCTATCCTTGCCAACCGGATGAACCAAGTACTCGAATTTTGAGAGCCAAAAGCACATTTAGATTGTTTCATGAAAATTTTGTGCTGAGAGAGTAGATGGAGAACTCGATCCACATGAGAAAGATGGTCTGTCTAGGTTTTTCTATAGATGAGGAAATCTTCAAATAAAACTAAGACAAAATGATGGAGAAAAGGATGGAAGACATGATTCATGAGGCTTTGGAAGGTGGAGGGGGCATTACACAAGCCAAAGGGCATGGCCAAAAACTCATAGTGGCCCTCATGAGTTCTAAAGGAAGTCTTGGGAACTTCTGCCTCTTTCATACATATCTGGTGGTAGCCAGAACGAAGATCAAGTTTAGTAAAGAACTGGGTGCCACTCAATTCATCCAAGAGGTAATCAATGATAGGAATGGGAAATTTGTATTTAATGGTAAGTTTGTTGAGGGCATGGAAGTCAAGACACATTCACCAAGAACCTTTTTTCTTTTGGACCATGACCACTGGAGAAGAGTAGGGGATCATACTAGGGCAGATAATGCCTTCGTTAAGGAGTTCCTGAACCATTTTCTCAATTTCATTTTTTTGGGAAAAGGGGTGACAATACAGATGGATATTGGGAGGAAGGTTTCCAAGTACAAGGGGAATGGAATGATCAAGAACACCACGGGAAGGAGGGAGTCCTTGGGGAGTGGAAAATACCACTTGATGTTTAGAAAAGATGGATTGGAGGTCTTGCGGCACCGAGGGTGTCTTTGTTGCTTGTATGGCATGGAGTTGGGCAATAACACCAGAATGACCTTTTTTGAGCAGATTTTCCATGCGATGGGAACTAATGATCTCAGGTGAACTGACAACGATGACTTGAAACTTATATTTTTGGCCCTCCTAGTCGAATTGCATGGTTAATTCCTTAAAATCCATGAGAATGGGACCTAAAGTCCTTATCCAATCTGCACCCAACACAATGTCACAACCGCCCATGTCGATAGAAAACATATGAGATTTCAGGTGGTAGTCACCAATTTGGAGACACACATTTTCACAATGCCCTCCACATTTCATGGAGCCACCATTGGAAATCATGATTTGGAAATTATTAACTACATGGATGTAGCAATGAGTTTCTTAGGTAATGCGGCGATGAATAAAATTATGGGTGCTTCCACTATCAACCAAAATGATGACCTTCCTATGCTTGATGTAAACAATTATCTTGAGGGTTTAGGGAGCAGAGAAGCCAATGAGAGAATTTAGGGAAATGACCAATTCTACTTCGAGAGGGTCTGAGGGAGGGGGTATGTCAGTGGTTTCAGGTGACTCTTCTGAAATATCCTCCAAGATGGCCATAAAAATATTTTGTTCCTTACACTTTTGGCCAGGGAAATATTTTTCATCACAATTATAACAAAGGCCTTTGAGTTGGCATTCATCCATTTAAGCCCTGGTCAATTTTTGGATCTTTAGTGGAGCGGAGGGAGTAGTGGGATTTACTGGTTTAGTGCGAGGGATAAAGGCGGGTCTCTGGTTTTGAGAAGATACAACCTGTTGTGCTTCTTTATCTCTTTTAGTAGCCTCCACCCAACTCTGAGGCCGAGCCATGAGGACATGGGCCCGAATCTCATCCTTGAGGCCACTGATAAAAAACTCTCGAAAAAAGGCATCAGACATGCCCTCTATCTGAAAATCCAGGCGCTCAAAAGCAGCTATAAAGTCTTCCACTGTTCCTAATTGTTTCAACTTTGTCAAACAGACCAAATGGTTGGTGTCATTTTCAAAGCGTTCATAAAGCCTTGCCACAAAGTGAGTCCAAGCAATATACCCTTGATGAGAAGTTTTTCTCCATTGGCACCATTGCCAACGTTCTTGATCTAGATGGAGAACACCATACCGGAGTTTGGCCAAGTCATCTGTAATACCGTATAAAGAGAAATAATGTTCCATTTGGGTTACCCAACCGATGGGATCCGAGCCATCAAATTTGGTCACATCCACCCGCGAAAGGCATAGGTCACGTTGAAAGTGATGGTGTTGAAAGTTATGGGAATGAGAGGAATTTTCATCTTTAGTATGTGGAGGTGGGTTAGATAAAGGGTTATCTGTAGGAATATGCAACTTGGTGTAGAGCATCGAAACGACAAATTCAAGCTGGGTGGTCAGGTCTTTTTGATTTCCTCCATTAAGGACTGCATGGTTGTATTGATGACAACAACATTGGCACTAAGTTGTTTCACTTCTTGTTGGATCTCAGTGAAATTAGATTGCAAGGTATTGAAGAGAGCTTCCAAGTCTTGGCTACGGGTATGGGCCATGATGACGAGGGAACTGAAATGGGGCGGGTGGGTTCAAATTTTTTTTCTGAAAAATGATATGTATAAATGTGATAAGGGCGAAGAGATGAATCCAATGGAACAGGTCTCAAATAATGGTGCACAAATTTCCAGACTTTGATCAAAAGTGGGGTCATAAATTTTGTTGAAAAATGATATGTATGAATGTGATAAGGGTGAAGAGATGAATCCAATGGAATAGGTCTCGAATAATGGTGCAAATTTTTTTATTTTTTTTTACACTTGCTGAGTTATACTCTAGTCTAAAGAATAATACAGTGATGAAATGCCCAAATTCTTAACCAAGAAGAAATGTGTAGTAATTTGGCAACCCAAACACATTTACGAGGAAATAGATCTTGTCTGTTTTAATTTGTTTATGTTTCTATCCCCAAGGGTTAGGTATTCAAGGGTTCTACAAACAAGGGTTTGCCCTGTGCTATAGCTCTGATATATGTGCGGGGTCCAACAGTAGTACTCAGCCCAATATCTCAGGGAATTAACTAAGGAGGCTAGATCGTTCCCTTAGCCATACTACCCGACTACCCATGTACTAGAGAGTATCTTCCCGAGTGTTTGATCTTGGTGGCAGTATAGAAGTCAAGTGGCCGATCGATTTATCTAAAGAGGGCTTCAGGTAATCTAGGTTGATTCGTACACAGGTGTTTTCTGATGCGCTACCACTCAAAGGGGTACCAACAGGGGTTATAAAGGTGGCCAACAGATGTGTTCTTACGTATCGCTTGTATTCCATGCGTGTATGAATCCCTCAACCGCAGGTTTATTCGCGTAATGAAAGATCTATGTGGCTTAAAGATGCCAGAATAAGTCTCTACCCTGGAAAAAAAAATTAACCCAAAATTTCTGTCGAGGAAAGTGCTCTGATACCACTTGTAATATACTAGATATAAAAAGTATGCAGAACAAAAATAAAATTCTAGAAATGGCAGATTAACAACAATGTAACTAGAACAATCACCACAATAACATTGAAATGATATAAGAATAACAAAAGAAATAACACTTTGATTCTGAGAGTAATGTTCACGGGCCTCTTTGAGGGGGCAACCTCCAGTCCAGCAGAGCTCTATTACAATAATATTCAAGCTAGGGTTCTCATACCCTTGACTCCTATTTATACTAAATATGTCTATCAAAAGAAGCATCTAGAGGAAGATCCTTCTAGAAATGGAAGCTTCTATTAGGTCTTCTTACATTCGACTTATTCTATTTTATTGCAAGGCCTTATTAATATTGACCTTTATTACATCCGAATATATTGTTCTACCTATGTGCGGGTTAGGACCCTAACATATTTTAATATACTTCATCGGGTTCAACCAGAGCTTTCTAGCTGCTCGATCTCTCTTAATCTCCATTCCCAGAATGAATTTCGTTGCACCAAGATCATTCATGTCGAACTTGGAGGATAGTTTATTCTTCACCTACTTTATTGCGTTCATGTTGTTTCCAATTAGAAACATGTCATCGACATACAATGCTACATATATGAAATTCCCACCTTCTTCTTTGGAATATATACAATGATTATATTTTCTTCTCACAAATCCCAAAATAAGGATGCATGTGTCGAAATTTTGGTACCACATCCTTGGTGATTTGTTTAAACCATAAAGAGATATTTTTAGTTGCACACAAAATACTTCTTTCTCTTTACTACAAATCCTTCAGGTTGTTTCATGTATATTTCTTCTTTCGGGTCCCCATGTAGGAACATTGTATTTACATCCATTTGTTCTATTTCCAGATCAAATGTTGCATCCAAAGACATTATTACTCTAATGGAAGTTAATTTTACAATAGGGGAAAAAATATCACCGAGAGCGACTCCTTCGAATTGGGAATACTCTTTCGCTACCAATCAAGCATTGAATTTATCGACTTGTCTTGTTGCGTTCATCTTATTCTTGAATACTCATTTTCTACTGAAGGGATTTATTCCACTAGGTAATTTGACTAGGTCCCATGTCTCATTCTCATGCAAGGATTCCATATCTTTGACCATGGAATCCTTCCAAAGTTTTCCTTTTGTTGATTTGACTGCCTCCCCGACTGAATTGGGCTCATCATCGATTGAAGTTACCACAAATTTGGAATGGAATTAGGGTGGACTATACCTTTCGATTGGTTTTCTTACTCATTCTGAACTCCTTACAACTAGGTTCAGTTGTTCCACCTCTTCATCTGATTCATTCGACTCATCTGAATCAACTTCTTCCTTCCTCAGCTCAAACCGCACCTTCTCAGGATTATTCTCAATCTGAACAATTTCTTCAAGCTTAGACTTACCTTTGACTTCTCTGAAGACCACATCTCGACTGCACATTATTCTTTTTTTATGCAGGATCCCAGAGCTTATATCCTTTCATTCCTTCTTTGTATCCAATGAAAATACACTTGATTTCCTTATTGTCTAGCTTGCTCCTCTTTTCCTTAGGAACACACACAAATGCATCATAGCCAAATACTTTGAGATTTTAAAATGGAGGATTTTTTCATGACCATATCTTATGTGGAGTCATGTCGACTAGCATCGACGAAGGAGACATACTAACCAGATATCTTGAAGTGTTGAATGCCTCTTCCTAGAATTCATTTGCAAGTCCAACACCAGTGAGCATGTTGCTTTCCTTGTCCATCAATGTTCTATTCATTCTCTCAACAACTCCATTTTGTTGTGGGGTATATGGTGTGGTATTTTGATGTCCTATGCCACGCTGCTTGCAAAAGTGATCAAATTATTTTCCACAGAATTCACCACCGTTGTCATTTCTCAGCACCTTAATCTTCTTATATATCTAGTTTTATACAAGAGCTTTCAACTCTTTAAATCTCTCGAAAACCTCTATTTTCTTCTTCAAGGAATATATTCATGTCTTCTTGGAAAATTTATCTATGAAGGAGACATAATACAGGGATCCACCAAGTGAAGGAACTAAAAATGGGCCAAACACATCACTATGAACCAATTCTAGAATCCCATTTTCCGTAGTCGATCTATATGGGAACCTCACCCGAATTTGTTTTCCATATATGCAATGTTCACAAAAGTCGACTTCTAAATTACATTTAGGAAACTCTTCGACCATACATTTTTTGTGCATAGCTCTAATTCATTTTTCTCCAATGTGTCTCATCCTCTTATGCCATAGCATGGCCAGGTTGACTTTATGATTTCTTGTCGAGTTGGTTTGATTCAACTCATCCTGAGTCGAGTCTATTCGATTTGATTCGATGTCGATGTCGAGTCAACTTTAGGAATAATAATTTGGTTGAATCCAGTCAAATCGACATTCTCTAACAACTTATATAGGGTTCCAATCTGAACTCTTTCATTAAGACCGTCGCACCTTTGACCATCTTGCACATATCCTTCTAAAATAGAGTGTGCACCCCTGAATCACTCATAGTTCTGAAATATATCAGGTTTCTTTCCAAACATGGAATGTGCAACACACCTGGAAGGGTTTTACTCCTCCCATCCTGTAGTATCCGTGAGACTTTTCCTTGTTTGACAATTTTGGTTGTCAAGTCATCCCCCAAGAATACATCTCCTCCATCATATCCTTCATATTCATAGAACCACTCTTTATGTGGTGTCATATGATAGGATGCTCCTGATTCGATCAAACAAACATCTTGATCCGATTGTGTAATGGTCGATGCCATGTACAGATCACCTCCCTTTTCTGGGGTCGACTTTCTCTCAATCAACTGCTTCTTGTTGGATCCTGTACTGACTTGCATTAACTTCAACTTACGATCCTTTCTATAATTCCCAACTTTATCACATTTCCAGGATATTCTCATCAACTGAACAAGGGATTTATATCTACCCTTCGAATTAGAATTTTTATCAGAGAATTTTCCTTTATCTCTATCTACCGGTTGACCTCTCACCATTAAAGTATATTTGGTCAATCCTTCCATGTTCTTCCTTCTCATTTCTTATGATAGTAGAGATGCAACCACGTATTCTAGAGTTAGTGTGGTTGTATTACAACATATATCCATGACTAAGCTATCCCAAGAGTTTGGAAAAGAGCATAATAGGCTAATACATTTATCCTCGGTGATTTTAATATTCACAGATGATAACTAGATTATAATGATATTAAACGCATTTAAATGCTCAGTCACCGAAATACCATCACTCATCCCAAGAAGATACAATTTATTTCTAAGAAACATCTTATTTACCGGATATTTAGAATGGTACAATCTCCCCAACTTGTCCCACAGTTTCTTGGCCGAATATTCACTTGAGACATTCAGTGGTACCAAATCATAGTCCTTTCTCTTCTCTCGAGTTTCTCCCATTCTTCCATTGAGATACCTTCTGGCATGGTGCCTAGATAGACTTCTTTCTATTATTCTCAATCTACAAGGAGATCTTCAATTTAAGCTTCCAAAGATCAAAATTCTGACCATTGAATTTTTCAATCTCTATTCTTGAGTTGCTTGCCATTCTTTAACATGATCTTTAAGACTTATGACTCTTACTATACCTAGAGTTTACCTCAGATCCAATATTCTTTAAATCAAGAATTGGTCAAATGGTTTTTAAATCAAGCTCTGATACCACATGTCAAGAGACATGTAAATCTTTGATACCACATGTCAGGAAATGAAGAACACTTCCACACTAAACCTAGTAGAAGAGAGGAAGAAATAAATCAAGAAAGTAAATGACAAAGAAAAAAAACATAACACAAAGATTTTACCTTGGAAACCCAAACCGGGAAAACCAACATTCCTTGAGCGTTCTTATCTCTTGTTGTCTTATTCATTTAGAATAAAAGGTTGCATGTCTAACCTTAGTCCACACCTAAGACACAATCGACATCATACCCTCTTTCTTACACAAGAAAAACCCTGTAGCCAATTTGTCTTACATCTGCATGACCACCAACCTTTACACTGATTTATCCAAAATATTGATCTAACGATTATCATTTACAACATTACAAAATGCCTAATTTATAGGATATACAATAGGAAAAAACTTAAAGAAAAGGCACCCAAAAATGGTTACAGATCCATGTAGATCATTGGATACAAATCTTGCGAATCTCAGGATTCTGTCGCGATTATGTTAAATTTGACTACCAAGTCGAATTACCAGTCAACTACCAATCGACCTTCATTCGGTATTTAGTCAGTATTCCACGTGCCTTCATATCTACCTCTTGTCAGTCGACCTTGCTGTTGATATCTTCGACTTTGAATTTACCCGACTGACTACCTCAACCTTCGACTCATTGTTGATCCGCCTCGAATTTGACTTTCTTTCGATCCACCTCGACTTTGAATCTCAATCGATCCACCTTGACCTTCACTGCAAAGAATATAACAACCCAACAGTAAGAATTCCTATGCATCAAGTATCTTACTTCTACGCAGTTGGTCTCCATATTAATATATGTATTCTAGGCAAGTGCAATTAGTTTGCATAGTTTTTGTTGAAGAGAGTTTTCTTTGTGCATAACACAGTTAACTCTGTTGTGTTGCTAGTTTTTCTAGAAAAACATCAAGTCAGGTGGGGACTATTACAGAGACTGTTTAGGCCAAAAACAGACAAAGGTGAAAAGGGAGGGAATATTTTCTATCTTGTTGTTCTATTGTTGTTTGATGGAATTTTCTTTGTGCATCGTGCAACTTATTTTGTTGTGTTTCTGGTTTTTGAAGGGGAAATTCAAGTGGGCGGGAGGCTCTTACATAAATTGTGTAATTCGATGGAAGTTGAAGGTGAGTAGGGAGAAAGGGTGTGTTTTTTTGTGGTTGTATTGTTTACTTTTTTTTTAGGTTGCTTAATGTGTTTATTTTCTATGTCATATGTTATTGTTCAGAGGGACAAAGTTGTTGTGCATTTGCAAGTTCCAGAAGTTATGAGTTCTAAGAGTTACAATTTTGGGGTTGTGGAAATGTGCGTTAGATTGTGTCAAATCATATGCATTATATGCTATATACCAGGGAAAATTAGGTCCTAATTTTTATTTTTCATTTGCCTATTGTCAGCTTGTATTTTTCATCTTGTTTTGCAGTTGATTGATGCTATGGAGATGGTGCAGGTGAACGGCTAGGAAGCAGTGCATTATTTTGCATGTGTTGCAAAGAAATGTTGTTCTTAGGTTGATGCATTGCATTGTGTTACATCTATTCTCTTTTTGTTGGGGGTTCAGTTACAGTGTAATTAGATATAGTTCATAGAAAGGGACATTTTGCAGTTTTCCTAGAGGATTTTGCTATGAACATATGATAGAATTGGGCCCGTCTATGTCTTGTGCATCTCAGTAGTGCAAGATTAGTATCGTTGATACAACAATTGTTGTGTATTTTCAATGCTTGTGCAGGAAATTCATTGCAGGTGTTTCTGTGTTGTTGGCTTGTATTTTTCATCTTGTTTTTCTCATAATTTTTATTTTTAAAAATATTTGAATAAACAATATATTTTGTAATAAAACAATTAATATTATATATAGTATGGAATAGATACTTTTAAAATTAACTATAAATCCTAATCTATATAGCATTATTTTGCAGTTGATTGATGCTATGAAGATGGTGCGGGTATAAGGGTAGGGAGCACTACATTATTTTTCATGTGTTGTAGTGCAATGTTGTTTTTAGGTTTTTGCATTTGATTATGTTTCATTTGTTCTTATTTTGTTGGGAGTTTGATTGTATTATGGGTATTTGTAGTACAGAAAGACAGGGATTTCACAGTTTGTGTAGAGGCTTTTGCTATGCGAAATTCATATCCATGCAGAGGGGGGACATATGGTTATTGCAAAATTTTTGTCCAGCCTCAAAAGTGGGCAAGTAAAAATTATTGTGACAAACAACATGTTCAAATAGATCGCAGACCTAGGTTTACAACAAGGTGAAGAGAAAGATGTCAATTTGATAAAATGTCTTTTACAAATATCGGATAGATTTCAAATAGCAATAGCAATAATAAAAACCATGGAGCAGTTTACAGATAGGAAACATATTTGTGTAGTATATACCTAGGGAGGTAATATGGGGTACCTAGGGAGGTACCCAATGGGAATGTGGTTATGTATTATTAGTGGAAGTCATTTAATATATGAGAATGTGGTCATTCAATGTAAGGTGGACTAGGTCCACCATATTAATAAAGGCCCACTATGGTAGTTGGATGTAATAAATGTGAGAAGGCTCTCTCGAAGGTTCCTAGGAGATAGAGAGAGTTATATAAATAAGTGTAAGAAATTTAATGAATCATAGTGAATAATATTTTCATTGTAACAAGAAAGTGTTACTTGAGGAGTGCATTCCTTCCTTAAGGAATAATATATGGTGTTACCCTACCTCAAGGGTTTTCTCTATTTCTTCTGTTAAGTATTTGGTGAATGGTTTATGGTTTATTATTGGTCTTATTGAAGTATATTTGCAGATATGCTATAGGTACTTAACAATTGGTATCAGATCACTTTCCTTGGCCAAAGAAGGGAAGAATTGTTTTCTCTCTTTTTGCAGAATTTTTCTAGGAAAGAAAAAGAGGGTGGCACACTTCAGGTTCATATATGAACTTTTACGAGATAAATTTGAAAAAAAAAAATTGGGAATTTGAATTCATCTCGGAAAAATACCCAATTGTAAAAAAAAATCAACAGAAACAAAGTCCGAGAAGTAAAGTTATTAGCATTTTAAATTCAACAGTTTTTTAGGGTTTTTCCAGAATACATCGTGATTTTCTGCGGTAATTTATTTTTAAACCCTAGTTTTTGTTGAATATTTTTTCCAAGCAAGATGTATTTTACAGGAAAATATGATGGTCCTAGTATTGAAGAGTTCTTAAAGTCCCCCAAGTCAGAATGGAAAGGGAAGTGGAAATCTTTTGTAGACTGGGGTTTCAAAGGTGATTCTCTCAAATGGTGGAAATGATTTCACCATTCTGAGTGGATGTCACTTTCTGAGGAAGCACTTGAAAAATTACTTTTAGACAAGTGGTATCATACAAAGAGTAAGGATAAAGACATCACCAAGAGTTTATTTTCATGTGGAAAATCTATATTACAAGTTCATGGTTGTATTCATAAAGAAAATGTCATTGTTTCTATTAACCCTAGTTGCAAACAAAATTATATCAATATTCAGTTGGTTAATATATTGCAAGTTCCGACAAAAGAATATTCAAAGCACACAGGTTGCAGGTGAAAATGTTAAACTTTTTAAATATTTGAAGCTCAATATGGATAAATATGTGTTGCATTCAGATTTTGAGGCTCTAGATATGGGTGATGAAGACATTGTTTTGGTATATCCCTAGATAGAATCAGTGGGTACCATGAATATTAATGTGAAAAAGAAGTTTCTAAAGATTTGGTATAAGAAAAAGAAAATTACATTGCAAGATGTTTCTCTTAGTAAGAAAGATGGGCCCATGGAAGCTAGCAAAGAAGTTATTGTTGAGTCTGAAGTTGAATCAGAGGCAGAGTCTACAGAAGGAGATGAAGCAAAACTACAATAAGGACATAATCATGAAGCTAAGGAGGTCATTGACTCAAAGGCACAAAGTGTTGCAAATTTGAAGAAAAAAGAACAGATACCTACAATTGTTGTATATTGCCATCCACATCATATAAAGACACAACAGTCATTAAGGAAAGGGTGTGTGCATCAACACATTTACACACCAGTAGGACACTAGATAGGAAACCAATAAAGAGGTGCATGGAGGACTACCGACACTACAAGAAGATCTCAAGCTATAGAAACAATCCCATGGCAACCCCGACATGATGCAGAGAAAGATCAGGGTGGCAAGGCAACAGATAGACATCATGTTCGACTTCCATTGGGATGGATGGATGGTCGTACTTGGTACCAATTGGATACATTTCTTAGTCGGTCATATTGTATAGTTTATTCTCATGTTTCGAGGACGAAACATGTGAAGGGGGGTGGAATGTAGTATACCTAGGGAGGTAATATGGAGTACCTAGGGAGGTACCCAATGGGAATGTGGTTATGTATTATTAGTGGAATTCATTTAATATATGAGAATGTGGTCATTCAATGTAAGGTGGACTAGGTCCACCATATTAATAAAGGCCCACTATGGTAGTTGAATGTAATAAATGTGAGCAGGCTCTCTAGAAGGTTCCTAGGAGATAGAGAGAGTTATATAAAGAAGTGTAAGTAATGTAATGAAGCATAGTGAAGAATATTGTCATTGTAACATGCAAGTGTTTCTTGAGGAGTGCCTTCCTTCCTTAAGGAATAATATATGGTGTTACCCCACCGCAAGGGTTTTCTTTATTTCTTGTGTTCAGTATTTGGTGAATGGTTTATGGTTTATTCTTGGTCTTATTGAAGTATATTTGCAGATCTGGTATAGGTACTTAACAATTTGATTGGGACTATTTCTAGATGTGTGACATTTTCTCTTAAATAAGAGAAAATAAATTTATTATAAATCACTAATCTAATTTTCAAATTACATCCCCTGTCACAATAACGGATGCAAAAATATTGGAAATGGTGAGGTGCGAGAGGGTGACCTGTGAAGGTTGTCAACACAAGGCATACAAATATATTGTCTTAAGTACACCAAGTATGGTAGTACGAGGTGGATGAGGATTGTAGACTTTGGACCCTTTTACTGATTATTTATGCAACTTATGGTCTAAGTTAGGGAGTGGTGAATTTGTTTGCATGTCTTGTAGTGAATTTTTGTTTTTAGGTTGGTGCATTGGACTATGTTTCATTTGTTCTTATTTTGTTGGGGATTGGATTGTAGTATAAGTATATATAGTTTGGAAAGATGGGAATTTTGTTGTTTTCCCAAAGGATTTTTCTATGGATATATGGCGAGAGTCTGCTCGACCATGTGTTGGAAATGCTAAGGTGCGGGAGAGTGTCATGTGCAGGTTCTCCGCACAAGGATTATAAACATATCGCCTTAAGTACGCAAAGTATAGTTGATCCATATTTATAAATAGAACAAAATGAAATATAGGTGTATAAAAAAGAAGCATTCAAAGATACAATGAAACTTGACTTCTATTAATAAAGAGAACATGTTGAAATTGTAAAATGCAGAATGAAACAAACTTCCTCGAATGGTGGCAGCTTATCTCTGAGAAGAGATGTGACAGCTATGCACATTCGCAAGAAGATGAATACAATGAGGATCCAAAGTTCCTTTTAACATAAAACATAAAATATAAAACCCTAAACATCCAAAACCCTAACCCTGAGGGATGAAACGCCAAAAATTTTGTGAACCCAAATGGGGGTAGTTGATATGTCAACTTCTCGAGGGTGTAACTTTTGTATACGATCTATGTTTGGGGTGCTCGATACACCATTGGAAAGGTCTAGCCGAGGAGTACACATTTAATTCATCTTATAATCTACCTTTCATATCATTATAGGAATTACTTAGGAAAAAAAACATCATTTAGGGCCTCAAAACGACCCCGGAAGTTTGGGACCCGAAAAACTGTAAAAACTACCAAAATGGAAAATTATTCTTTGAGCTAGTGGAATAGGTGGGTGGCCACAAATATACACCTGGATCAATCCTCTCCCCTTAGTAATAAATGGTCTCCATTGCGTTGAGTTCTCCCATCAGCATGGATACTTTTAAGGATGGAAATTTATATTAAAATGTAGAAACCTAGGCTAATCTTAGTAGTCCTTAATATGCAAAATGTAAAATGTTTAGCGATACTTTTGTAAAAATATTCGAATTTCTAAGGATTTTATATAGTTTCTTAAAATTTTGGCGATTTTTGAGGTAAAACTTTTTTATTCTATGGAATTTGGGCAAATTGTTTTTAGAAAAAATGGAAATTGGCGAATCTTTTTTGGGGAAAAACCATGGAAAATTAGCTCATTTGCGAAATTTAGCTCCTAAAATCATCTATGCCCATCAGATGGGGAAACTTCTATTGAACTTGGCCCTGGGTGAGCCACTTGACTTGTTGTAGGAGTTTCCTTGCTTTGACAACACAATAAAGTTGGATCCTTTGTTGGAGAGTGCCCTTAATCTGATTTTCCATGATATGATCAATGGATGCATGTTTCATGTAGTCATGGTTGATATATTTCGTCATCAACTACTTTGTGATCATGTGTCCAATAATGGTGGGAGGTATGGCTGAAGGAGGTCCACATTGAACACTGGGTGTAAGATAATTTTTTGTGATCACTTGATTTTTTCGTAGACCTGACCAAAGTGCCCTAATTGCACTATCTTCATATATTAATAAAATCCACTCAAAACCTTAATTAATCTATGTTATGATCCAACTGCTTAAAATATCATAATAGAATATAAGTACATGCCATATACACCAATGTGAGTGTGGAGCCCAACTCCAATATAGATAAGAGAGATAAGTTACACAATAACTCCTTAAATAATAGGAGAACCTCCTCCAAATATCCAAATACATTCATACATCACAATTCACATATTCACAATAATGAATACATGATCTCTATATATACATATTCACACACTACACATGAGGCATATTTACTATTAGGCCAACCCTATTACATATATATTTATACATTTCATGTACATTTATCCCCATATATCCCCCCCCCCCCCAGGGTCATATCATATACATTTATCCCCATATATGCTCCCCTTGGGTCATAACAGAGTACCCTCCCTTAAAACACTTTGTCCTCAAAGATTTGCAATTAAAGGATTCACATGTGATGAAACCAAGTAATATGATTTTCTTATGTTCCTGCTTTTTCATTCCATTGATGGCGATCCATCCATCCAAAATCAATTATTTTCGGTCTTAATTCTTTGTGGCTAGTTGTTGCATAATTTTCTTCCTTTTAATTCCATGTATTGTTGTTGTAACTTCTCCAATTTGTAGTGGTTGTTGGTATATGATAATAGCTTATTGAAGAGTGGTTTTGTGATGTCTTGTTCCATGAATATTGATAATTATTCCATCTTCCTCCTCGATGATATTGATATTGACCTTCTTGTCTTCCTTGAAATCTTTCCTCGTAATGAGGGTGTCTATATGGTTTCACATTTCATAGTTTTCCTTCACTCTGTACATGCATTTCATCTATCTTCTTTTTAGAGACAATGGCATCCTCTATCCTCTTTTATTGGTCTTTTATTATTCTATCCTTGGAGATAATACCATCATTAGCATATACATCCTCTAAATGAAGTTCAACTTCTTCAAGTATCTTCTGGTGACCTTCTTGAATCTTGTCTTCATTCTTATTTTGAAGTTGTAATGTCACCCCATTTATCAAATTATGACGTCCTTCTTCTATTCTAGATTTCATTTATGATTACCTCATTAGTGTTTAGGGATTCCTCAACCTTCTTGAAAATTTCCTCTTCAAGTATTTTGGTATATTCTTCATCCAAGATCCTCATTTCTTCTTGATTTTGATAATTCTTCTTTTCTTATTTCAATATCTTAACATCATCCAGTATTTTTTTATAATGGTTTCATAATATACATATCTATTCATATTCGTTTTTCAAATCTTCGCTTGACTCATTTTTTTCCCACTTCCCTTTGCCAACCTTATCCTATTTTAATTTTTGAACTTCCTTAATGAGTGCTTCATTAAGGTCTCATATCTTAGATAGCTATCACCCTTATTATTGATCTCTTCCTTTTCTTATTTTAATTCATCTTGAGTTCTATATATTTCCTCCATTTTTGTATTGATAATCCATTTATTTGAGAAGCGTTTTTCAAAATTTTCCCATATGGGGGAGAGTTTAGTACCTTTATCAAGGCTATCCAACCACTTGAAATCTTCACTAGTAAAGAAAAGTGTTGTCATAAAAGGTGTCAAATTAGTTTTCTTTATCATCATCAACTACTCACTGGGATTGATTTCATCTTTATCTTCATCTCCACTAAACTTAGGCATTGTCATTGATGCTTAATTGAGGTCTAACCCAAACCCTCAACTTACAACCTCGGTATATTACATATAATGATCTTAAATAGTTATATTCATTGTTCCAATATAATATTCTACTTTTTCTCTTTCCAATGGCTTTTGAATCAACTCAATCAGACATCCCAATCAAAATTTATGATAGTTTTAAGTGAACATTTCTTTGAAACCCTGTTTTGGAGTCTATCCTTCTAGCCAACCTTCCTTATAATGAATTTATGAAATTTCAGCCCCTGTGAGTCTAAATTTTTTTCCTATATTACTATGACATGTCTTCTCTAAAATTCCATACGTATGACCAAAATTTTATTTGCCAAGTGAAAGTTATGGTAACTTTCCTAAACCTTGCTAATTTTTTCCCTTTCCTGAAGAGAGAACTTGTAAAGAATGCCACATGTCCAATATTTAATACTTGATTCTTAAATTTGTATTAGAATTACGATGTACTTTCCTCTTTCAAATGAAATTGGTTTCACTAAATTTGAATCCTCTCCCGAAGAAGATATGATCTTTTTACCCAGAACACCTGTTTGAGACTAGTTATAGGACTAGTCAAAAACCCTATCTTCCACAAGGTGTATCTCCAAAAATATAAGGACCCAAAAGATGCAATTTGTACCATAGGTACCTTGATATGTATTCTAAATAAAAACCAATTTTCTATATTTGAAGTAGACCAAAAAAAATATTATTGTGAAAATTCTAATATGACTCACTTGGAGAAGAAAAACCATAGGATCGATGCTCTGATACCAAATGCTATGATCCAAATGCTTAAAATGTCATAACATAATAGAAGTACACACCATGTACATGAATATGACTGTGGGGTACAACTCTAATATAAATAAGAGAGATAAGTTACACAATATCTTTTTAACAAATAGGATAACCTCCTCCAAATATTCAAATGCATTCATACATCACAATTCACATGTTCACAATAATGAATACATAATATCCATATATAATTATTCACACACTACACATGAGGCCCCTTTACCA
>JZKD02S2200487.1:327051-337564 GCA_000966675.3 Picea glauca
GACACACCAGATGTCTTCTCTTTTATCTTTTCCCTTGTCTTTCTTCATATCTTTGACCTGCAAAGACAAACTAGTTAGCTAACTCAAGATTTGACTCATACCTGAGCTGGATTCTCCCATAGGGATGATTCTAACTTCATGACAATCTCCAGCGCCTCAGCCTGCAAAGCATTATTCTGTTGCATCAGAGGAACTCTGATGTGTGGTAAGAGGGCAACAATGAACCATTCCTTGTTCTGCTCATGTGGGATTTGAAAACTCAGATGGTCTGTCAAAGTCTTAAATCTTTGATCGAACTCCCACACAGGTTCAACTATTCTCTACTTGATTTCTTTTAGTTCTGTAATGTCGTGTGATTCTGACTTAGGTTTCTTGAAATCAACAATTAGCAAATTCTTAATGGCATTCAGCGGTTTAGGTGTAGCTCCTTGGACAAATTTCATGTACCATCTCAGTGTGCGATCTCTTAGGGTAGTAATGAATTGAGCTCATTTGATAGCTTCGTCGATGATATTCTTAATCCTCTACACGGCTTCACAGAGAAACCAGTGTTGTTCAAGGTCTTCAGATCCATCTCCTCTAAAGGTGGGTAACCTCATCTCGTCTGCCATAGATATTCCTAGGTTTCCTGACTGGGTATGTGATGGACTACCACTGATAGTGCTCTAAACGCTCTGGTGACTCTGATTACTCTTATTGCTTAACGTTGCTGAATCAACAGGAGGAATAATAGTACTTGCTTCAATATTTTGTGTAGTTCTTGAAGTTTCTGGCTTTTCTCAGTGAAGTTCCTCATCTTGCTGTTTTCAAGTTTCTGTGGTGAGGAGTTTCACAAATGTTCTTCGGATAATCCATAGTTTGCATCATTTCATCGTCGACGTTTCAAATCCGAATCAGGATTCATCATCAGGACGATTAGTCCTGATGATGAATCCTGATTCAGATTCGAAACGTCGACGACGAAATGATGCAAACTGTGGATTATCCGAAGAACATTTGTGAAGTTCCTCATCTTTCCCTTCCTCTTCCTTAGCGATTTCTGGATGCTCTTCGTCTGTCAGATATGTCTCTTCTCCGCTATAGAAGCCCTCATCCCTGTGGTTCTCCTTAAACAGATTCGCAAGAGGAACTCCTCTTAATGCTCTCCCGCTGCACGTATGTCCAACCTCTGTGTCGCTTTCACTGTCCGAGTTATTGAACATTAGCCTTTTCGAATCCAACCAACTACTGTATCTTCAAGATGTTCTTCTCATGCAATAGCATCTTGATTCTCAACTTTAGAAAGTGTAAAATTTTCCTCTGGGTCCCTTGAAGAAATATATCTCAGCTTGGCTATATGATTCTACTATGTCAACAGCAAACTCGGTGTTGTACCCTCCAATGGTGCTATCAAACCAATGATCTATTGCTCGTGACACAGAATTATCGACTTTCTTGACCTTCTAGATCAGCGTTGACGTCCAAACCACAGGAGGTCTAGATCTGATCTCAAACTGGGTATCTTCTAACCTAGATAACCACTCATATATCTCCTGATGGATTCCTCCAAATAAACTCTCGTGTATATCGGTAAAGATATATCTTCCTAACTAATCCTCTATTCTAATATTAGGGTTCTTGTTATGGGCTTCAACGAAGTCCTTTTCTTTATCTTCTATCCACTTATGAATCTATGTCTTTGATGGAAACCACCTTGACATTCCCTCAAGAAGATTCATGTCCAGGCAATGGAACCATCTGTTGGCATAGGGGCAGACCCAGGGTTCATCTCCAAGAGCAAAACAACAAGCCCTAACTATTGGCCCTTTCAGAAACACATGTGAGGAAGATGTAGTATCACCTAAAGAAGCTATGGGGGGATTGCAGGACAGAGATATCTACAACCAAAGGGAATATCAGGTCGATCAAATACAAGAACAACACAACATTCAGATATCACTTACCAACTTAGATCTACTCCGCACAACTATCTATCAGATCTAAAACAATAATGTAATAGCAGTATATCAAAGGACAAAGAATAGAGCATCAATCACACACAACAAAAGATATATGTGGTTCACCCTCTCTATAGCGCTACGTCCATAGAACTGTGTTTTATAATATATTAAGATGAAGCATATAGTTCTTGTCTGCGCTCTCAGCTAGCAGATCTTCTTTCTTCTCCTCTTTGTCTCTCCCCTTCCTACGCACCCAGCTACAGGAATGATCTCCACACCCAATTGGAGATCTTACAATACCAGAAGGCTCTTACACTTAGCACTTCTCTCTCACACAACAATAATCACTCATGCCAGTAACAAAGCTAGAACGAACCCTCTTCCCTCATCTAGGTTCTTATTTATACATTACAATAGCTCACCGACATTCTTAGGTAGATACCTGAGTGTCAAAACCCTAGATAACAAAACCCTAGGAGTCTAAAACCCTAGGTCAACTTGACCCATGTTTTCAGGGCTTCACCAACCTGTCTTTCCTTCCTTCTTGTGCGGTGCTCCAAAGCATCCAACCGTGGATTTTTTCACTTGTTGAGTTTTCCACGATCCTTCTTCCTTGTTGATCTGTCATCCTCGATCTCCTCGTCCAATGGATTTTTTTCTTTTACTTCTCTCTGTATTTTGTTCTCTTTTTCTCACTTCGACCCAGTAACAGTCACTGTGTCTTCCGTGTAGTTTTCATTTTGCCTTTTCTACCTTAATCTTCGCTTACTTCCATACCCAAGGGCCAACAACACAGATCTAAACCATCAGTTTAGACAATATCGTCAAGATCGCGAGATCTATGATCCCATAGTATTTCGGGGACAGGAGTTACGTGGACTTTAAAACATTGAGGGCAGGCTAAGATCCAGACCGTGGTTTTTCACAGAGGACACGTGGAGGTTCGAGGAGAATTTCAGGCCGAAAATAATTTTGATCCCAAACCGTTGTTGAACGCGACCGAGATCGCATGGCCACAAGGAGGCACCGCCCAAGGTCATATCAAGAGGGGGCTCATCAGAAAAAAAGATAATGCTCAGTACTATGAGATTTCGTAGTATAGAAAAAGGGAAGGTCATGGGTGCTATCAGACCTGCATCAAGAAGCCGAAAGGGCCTGTGTTTAGATATAGAAGGGAACCATTAAGGTTCTAGAGAGTCGCTGGACTCAATAATCAGAGATCCTTGACCGGGAGGTCGTGTAGCCCTACGGGTGAGTAGGGGGGCTATAGCAGGTGGTATCATATTTGATATTGAGTTTGTTTGTAGACAACATACAAAGGAGAAAGGAAACGAATTGATATCATTTGTGGTATCAAGAAAATTTAATTTCTGTTTGTAGGTGATGCGGTGGAATCATGCCACCTAGAAGGCATAGAGAAAATGTAGAAGTGGAAGAAGAAATAAAACGACTCTGAATGAGACTGGATGCCATGAAAACAACGTAGAGGAGAGCACCAGACATTGGAGATATCAGTGAAGCTGAGGGAGAAGAAGAAGAGGTCAAAGAAAATGTAGCAGAGGATGCTACACAAGATCTCTTAATAAAAGTTGTTTCAAAGATAGGAACCGGAGAAAGAATAGAGGTACCAATGTATGAAGGCAATTTTGAAGTTGAAGGATTGTTGGATTGGGTATGTGCTATGTACAAATACTTGGATTATGAAGATGTCGAAGAAGACAAGTTGGTGAAGCATGCAGTGACAAGATTGAAGGGTCATATAGCGCTATGGTGGGATGAACTACAAGCCAAACGTAGGAGCAATGGTAAGTAGAAAATTAAAAGCTAGGATAGGATGGTAGCTAAGTTGAAATCCAAATTTATGCCAAAGGACTATCAAATCAATTTGTTTAGGAGATTGCAGAACCTGAGACAAAATATCTTATCAGTGAAGGAGTACATGAGGAATTTTACAGACTGAACATCAGGGATGGATAGAAAGAGAATGAAGATGAAAACACAGCTAGATACATCAATGGGCTGAGATATGAAATACAAGAGGAGATCAACATGATGTTTGTTAGTAAGGTTGAGGAGGCTTGTGAAGAAGCCTTGAAAGCTGAAGAAATATTTTCCAGGAAACAAAGAAAACGAAGCAGAGGATGAAATTCAAGCAGAGGTAAGGGAACCAACAGAGAAAAGTTCCAAAAAACGAAGCATGAAGCTGACAAACAACATAGTCACCATGAGAAAGGTGGAAGTTCTAGAGAAGGACAACATGGAGGAAGAAGTTCTTTTTCCAAAGGAAGAGGAAGAGGAAGAGGAAGAGGAGGCGTAGTTAAATGTTATACCTATGGAAAACCAGGGCACAAATCTTGGGAATGTCTTGAGAGAAAGAATGAAGGAGGAGGTGAAGCACATATTGCTGAAGAATAGAAGAATGTGGAATCAGAAGCATTAGAAGAAGGGAAGAACCTCATGATGAGGAATATTCTTCTTAAACCAGAGAAGGAACCAGAGGAACCAGTTCAACGAACAAGTCTATTCATAACTGCTTGCAAGGCGAAAGACAGAGTTTGCAAGGTAATCATAGACAATGGGAGCACTGACAATCTAGTATCCATAGAGATGGTGGAGAAGATGGAGTTGAAGACAACTGGACATCCAAACCCATACAAGGTGTTGTGGTTGCAGAAAGGACATCAAGTAATGGTAAGTCAACAATGCCAAGTTGAATTTAAAATAGGAGGTTATAGGGATGAAATATTATGTGATGTAATTCTTATGGATGTCTATCATATTTTATTGGGGAGACCATGGAAGTTTGACTGAAACGTTATTCATGATGGAAGAAAGAATACTTATACCCTAGAAAAGAATGGCAGAACACATATATTGTTACCAATAGAATACAAAGAGAAAAAGAGGGAAGTTATTTCGAGTATACTTCTCATGAATGGGAAGGAACTCTTGAATGAAGTCAAGAAGGGTAAATAAATGAAATTTGTTGTAGTGAGGAAGCCTAGAGTTATCCTTACAAATACTTCTGTGGAATATTTTCCTGAAGAAATACAAGAATTGTTAGAAAACTTTGTTGACATAGTAGTGGATGAGTTACCTCACTCATTGCCACCCATTAGGAGCATAAGCCATCACATTGACCTTATTCCAAGAGCTAGTTTACCAAACAAAACAACTTATAGGTTTACACCCAAAGAGAATGAGGAAGTCAAAAATAAATTCCAAAAGTTGTTGGATAAATGTTTAGTCAAGGAAATCCTAAGCCCATGCGCAGTACCAACTATGTTAAGTCCAAAGAAGGATGGAGGATGGAGAATGCGTATAGATTCTAGAGCCATCAACAACATAACCATTAGGTATAGATTTTATTTATCGAGGATGGATGATTTGATGGATTGTTTGAGTGGAGCAATCTATTTTTCCAAGATAGACTTGAAGAGTGGATATCATCAAATAAGAATGAGAGAGGGAGATGTATGGAAAACAACGTTCAAGACAAATGAAGGATTGTTTGAATGGATGGTCATGCCATTTGGGTTGAAAAATGCACCAAGCACATTTATGAGATTGATGAATGAAGTATTGAAAGAATTCATAGGAAATTTTTTCATAGTATATATGGATGACATACTAATATTCATTAAGACAAAGAGAGAACACTTTAGACATTTGACAACAATAATGGAAAATTTGCAGCAGGAAAAATTGTTGATAAATCTAAAGAAAAGTTCATTTATGAATACAGAACTCATATATTTGGGTTTTGTGGTCTCTTCAAATGAATTGAAGATGGATCCCGAAAAGGTGAGAGCAATCAAAGAATGGACATTGCCAAGCAACATATTCGAGGTAAGAAGTTTTCATGGGTTAGCAAGCTTTTATAGAAAGTTTATCAGAAATTTCAGTGGTATGTGTGCACCCATGTTGGACACTGTGAAGAAGAAACACAAGTCTTTTAAATGGACAGGGGAACTCGAAAAAAGTTTCAAAGTGTTGAAGGAGAAGATTACAGAACAACCAATTCTAGTCCTACCAAATTTTGGAAAAACATTTCAAGTGAGATGTGATGTAAGTGGATTAGCTATTAGAGCAGTCTTGAGTCAGGATAATAGGCCAGTTGCTTATTTCAGTGATAAGCTAAATGATGCCAAGCAGAAGTATTCCACATATGAAAAATAATTTTATCCAGTGATTCAAGCTTTGAAGAAGTGGAGACATTATCTAATTCCTAAAGAATTTGTCTTGTACAATGATAATAAAGCTTTGCAATTTATTATTAGGCAACAAAAGTTGAATTAGAAACATGCAAAATGGGTAGAATTTATGAAAAAATTTACTTTTGTTATTAAGAACATCGTTGGAACTGCTAACAAAGTTGCAGATTCTTTGAGCAGGAGGAGTTTGATTGTATAGGAATTCCAAGTGGATACCTTAGGGTTTGAACACCTCAAGGAGATGTATAGAGAAGATGCAGATTTTAAGGAAGCTTATGAGGCATGCAAAAATCCTTTGTTGGGAGACAGAAACCCATGGAATGAATATTTGATCGGGAAACCAATTATGAATACTAAAATGCTCAATGAGATATAACCTGTTGAAAGAGAAACACAACAGAGGATTAGATGGACATTTTGGTCACGACAAGACATTTGCATAGCTGATCAATTCGTATTATTGGGCGACCATGAGAGCATAGGTGAAAAGGTTTGTGAACAAATGTAGAATTTGTCAATATGAAAAAGGAAGAAAAAAAAACACTGGTTTGTATCATCCATTACCAATTCCAGAGAGGTCGTGGGATGCATTCAGTATGGATTTTGTTTTGGGATTGCTTAGAACTCAAAAAGGGAGTGATTCCATATTTTTTGTGGTGGACATATTTTAAAAAATGGCACATTTCATACCATTCCAGAATAAAAACGAAGCTACACACATAGCCAATTTGTTTTTCAGATAAGTAGTGAGACTACATGGATTGCTAAGGAGCATAGTCTCATATGGGGACACCAAATTTGTAGGACACGTTTGGAGGACACTATGGAAAAGGATGGGGACGAACTTATCCTTTAGTTCAGCATATCACCCTCAGACAGATGGACATACTGAAGTAGTGAACAAAAGTCTGGGAAACTTGTTGAGAAGTTTAGTGACTGAGCAAGGTCGACAATGGGATCAGATTCTGGCACAAGAAAAATTTGCATTCAACAATTCAGTGAATGGGATCACAGGAAAAAGTCCATTTGAAATTGTGTATGGTATACATCCAAGAGGGATTAAAAAGTTGTGAGATCTGAATCAAGATGAGTTTAGAAGTGTTGGAGCAAAGGATTTTGTAGCAGAAATGCAGAAACTCCATGACAGAGTCAGAGAGAAGCTACAGAACAACAGCCAAAACTACAAGAGTTGAGTTGATCAAAAGAGGAGAGAAGTTCAATTTGAAGTTGCAGATGAAGTTTTAACTCATTTGAGAAAAGAAAGGTTTCCAAGAGGAACATACAACAAGTTAAATATGAAGAAGATAGGACCATGTAGGATTCTCAGAAAATTCGCAGCCAATGCTTACGAAATTGAGTTGCCAGACAATGTTGGGATATCACCGATATTCAATGTTGTAGACCTGTATCCTTACAGGAGATATGAAGTAGAAGAATCAGATGATCAGAAAGAAGTCCAGTGGGAAGAACAATTGCCCACAGCAGAAAAACCTCAGATGGAGAAAATCATTGAACAGAGAGATGGAAAGAAGACCAGGAGGAAGACATATCTTGAATACTTAGTGAAGTGGAAAGATCATCCAATGGAAGATGCAAGTTGGATCACAAAACCTGATATTTTGAAGCATGGAAATACAGTGCAGGAGCTCATGGACAAGATTCCATGAAAATTTTAACCAAATGAGTATGTTGCAGGAGCATCGCCTCCAAAGTCAAAATGCAAGCATGGAGGCAAAGGAACAACATCTCAGCATGATAGAGTTTCAAATCAGAAATTAACTCAAAATTAAATTGAGTTTTTGAGATATTTTTGAAAGAAACATTTTTAAATATGTCGTGTTTATAAAGTCGTGAAGGACTGTAAGGGGTTGCAGATATTGAGTGTTGACTCTTATCTGGCAATAACTGTTAGTTATTGTAATAGGACAAAGTAGGTAACCACTAAGAGTTTGATAGGATAGGTTGCAGATAGGATGACGAGAGCTCGTGGAGCCGGTCCTTAGATAGTTTGTTGTTGCATTGTAAAAGTAGCATGAGATTATGAGATTAGGAGATGACGAGATAGAGATTAGAGAGATTAACAGAATAGAGTAGAGTAGAAGAAATACAATGTAATTTGTTTTCATGAATGAATAGAATAGACAGAATTGTCTGAAATCTATGGACTGTGTTCATCTTAATGTGTGATTGAATGAATGCTACATTATGTATGTTTTTTTTAGTTTATTTCATTCATGTATGATTGTTCGAGAGGTTGATTGTATGAGTTCGTGACGAAACTGGATGATTTTCAATTGTTTCTCTTCTGACACTCGCATGCAAGATGTGCATCTCAAACGCAAAGAGTGCGTCGATTGAGTCTTAGAGTGACTCAGAGAAGTTCAGGGAGAACAAAGGAAACTTAGACCAGGTGCAAGGTATGCACAACGTCAAAGAGAGACCAAGTGTCAAAGAACCTGAAACAGAGGAACGCCAGGTGGGCGAGAAGAATTTCTTTCCAAGAAATCCTTCGATCTGAGTTATCGAAATCTTGAGAATGCAAGGTGTGCATGGGGAATCAAAATCGTTTTAAGGACAATTCTCATAAGGGATAACACTTTCATAAGTGGTGACAATATCCAAGAGTTGGATTCGTAGGAGGAGAAAAGGTTCAAAACCTTTGTAGACTTAGAAAATCCTCTAAGTCAGAGAGATCTGAAGCTCAGGAGGAGGAGCGACAGTGGTCGTTGGATCACAGTGAAACATATCAAAAACCGTCTGATCAGAGTAAGGTGCACGAGCCTTAGCGCTTCGCACACTCAGGAGAGAGAATTCACCAGGGGTTGAGAACTGAGATTTTCGAAGCCCGAAGAACCAGAAACCCGAAGTAGAATCTCAGTCGTCGGATCATAGGAACAGATCTAAGTCATTAGATTGTTCAGGGTAAACTTCAAGCATCGAAACGCCAGAGTGGATCTGAGCCATTAGATACTGTGAGTCTGGGAGGAGGCAAGTTTGAAACTTGATATTTCCGAAGCGCGGAGAGTCGAAGGGCTGAAGTGACACTGGACCATTGGATCCAGGAGGACACATGTTGATAGGTCGGAAGATCCATAGGAAGGAAAAGATCAAAGTGTTGAAACACTCGAAGCCCAAAGAGTCGAAGAGTCGAGAGTTTTCAATCTATAAGTGGACACTTGTCAATAGATCACGAGCTCCGGGTAAGGTTGTTGTGGAGTTTCAGTTGAGAACCGAGATTGTCGAACCCCAAAGACCTGAAGTGATTCATAGTCATTGGATATAGGAGAGATGTGGCATATATCCATGCACTCTGGGTAAAGTCTCGAAGTAATCCTCGATCGTTAGATCAAGAGGACACGCGGTAGAAATTTGCATACTTTGCGGGGAGAGAAAAGTTGAGAGTTGAAAAGTCCAAAGTCTGGGTACGTGAAGGGATCACAACCATTGATCTGAGGAGGACACACATCAGTGGATTAGAGTCTTCGAATAACAACCAAAGAAGGAAAGGGTTGAAGTTTGAGAACTCCAGAGTCCGGAGTTCTGAAGTGATCAACAACGTTGATTTCATGGGATAGGTGTCCACAGATCGTCAGCTCCAGGGGATTGGAGTACGGAAGAGAGTTGGGTTTGAGATTTCAAAACCCCGAAGTCCAGAATTGCAAAGAGATCACATCCATTGATCTCAGAGGGATAGATCTGGTCCGTAGATTTGAAAGGTGCATATCTGAACCGTTAGTTCAAACAATATTGTCAAGATCGCGAGATTGACGATCCCGTATTATTTCAGTGACAGGATTTGTGCGAACTTTAAAACGTCGAGGGTGGGCCAAGATCCAGACTATGGTTTCACCAAGAGGACACATGGAGGTTTGAGGAGAATTTTGGGCCGAAAAGAAGTTTGATCCCAAACCGCTGTTGACCATGCCCAAGATTGCGTGGTCATAAGGAGGCACCACCCAAGGTCATATCAAGAGGGGGCTCATCACAAAAAGAGCTAACGCTCAGTACTCTGAGATTTTGCAGCAAAGCGAAAGGGAAGGTCACGAGTGCTATCAGACCTGCACCAAGAAGTCGAAAGGGCCTGTGTTTAGATACACAAGGGAACCAGTAAGGTTCCAGAGAGTCATTGGACTCAAGAATCAAAGATCCTTGACCGGGAGGTCATGTATCCCTATGAGCGAGTAGGGGGGATGCATCAAATATGCATGTAATTGTTCCCAGATAATAAAGGAAATGAATGGAAAGATGCTTCCTTTATACTTAATTGAACATCTTCCACCTATAAAGAGGTGGGACATTGTTTTATATTGTTATGACATGTGAATTGCCAGCCCAACTTAACGACCATGATGGCTTCCT
>JZKD02S2200487.1:354565-378031 GCA_000966675.3 Picea glauca
TCCTTTTTCCCCAAAATCCCAACCACTTTTCCTTTATTGTTTGGTCCTCTCCCCTATATCCTATACTCAAAAGTCAGAAACCCTTCCCTAGTCCCTTAGCCCCTCCTCCACTCCCTATCCTATATGATCCTTTCCCATAATCGCATTAAATCCCTACCTCATAATGCCTCCCCCCAGCCATTCCTTACCCCTTTAAAATTTAAGTAGAAAACAATTTTATATATATATATATATATATATATATATATAATTTTAAAAATTAAAAAAAAATTAATAATTTCATTTTATTTTATTTTAATGTTTTTTAATTATTTTTAGTTTTTTCAATTTCTTTTAAAATTTATTCTACTTTTCAATAATACTTCTCTGTGGTTTTGAATGGGAATAATATTTCTCTGTGGTTTTGAACGAGAGTAATTATCTATTTTTTTGAAGGAGATATTTTATTTATGCTATTATATATCTGTCGTTTTGAACGAGAATATTACTTCTCTTTGGTTTTTACCTTTTTTACCTAGAATAATCTCTGTAGTTTCTCCGAACTTCTCAACGGTTTTTGGAAATTATTTTGGCTTCTTCAACCGGTTGAGAAATTGGACATGTGAAATGAGGTGAGTCACTTTTTACTTTGATTCAATTTTAATTTAAAATATATTTATAATCCATTAATGTAAAGAGATTTCAATATTATTTATTTATTTATTATTTTAAGTTTCATAAGTAAAAGTTGATTTGAGAGATAAATCCAAAATAATAATTGTTACTTTTTTTTTCTGTTCTTTTCAATATGAGCACACCACCACCTATTCCAGAAACTCAGCCTAACAAGGGGAGCCCCCCTAAAATCACCCTAGAGATCCTTTACGATTATATGGAATCAATAGAAAAAAGAAGAGAAGAGAGAGATGCCAAAATCCAAATAGAGTTAGAAACATTAGAAAAAAGGAGTGAAGAAAGATACGTAAAACTCCAAATAGAGATAGAGGCAATGACTGCTAAAAAAAATTAAAGATACCATTCAAACTCAAATAGAGGATAGATTCTTAGGGTTAGAGAGTGAATTGCACACAATGAAGGATAGGATTCAAGAAATGGAAAAACATAAAAAATCAACCCAAGAAGCAGGGGTTGAATAAAATCATAACTTAAGAGATAGGATTAAAGAGCTAGAAGAAAAACTAACCAACAATTTGACCCTCAGTAATATGGAAAAAAAATTGCATATCAAACCCATCAAAGAGGAAATGAATAAGCTAATCGAACTCGACCATGAGCGTAACAAAAGAGCCTTGAACCTCATAATTTTTGGTATAAAATAACAACAAGAGGAGGATATGCTAGAAATAGTAAAAGAAGAAATAAATAATAAATCAGAAATTGATACAACTTACCTCATAGAAGCAAAGAGGCTAGGAAAAATAATTGATCACAAAGATAGGTTGATCCACGTCAAAGTAAGTTGTAATGACCATAAATATATCATACTTAGTAAATATCCGAGCTTAAAAGGGTCAGGAATATTTATAAATGAAGACCTCATTCCTGAAGACCAAGCTAAATTAAGGAAGGAAGTTCAAAAGGTAAAAGAAGTTGGGAAAGAAGGAAAATGGACAATAATTAGAAATCAAAAAGATATTGTTAGGGATAGAGACCATAAGGATAATAATAAATAAGAATTTGGGACACTCGAGATCCTTTTTTGGAATTGTCGTGGCTTTCCATGGTGCAAAGGTCTTATGATAGGTTGGATCGCGAGTGATATTGATATTATTTGTCTAGTTGAAACTTGGGAGCATGAGGAGTCTAAGGTCCCTAACATGGAAGGATTTTTCTTGTGGTCGGTATGGAACAAAAAATCCCACCGTAGAGGGATATGAGGCATAGCTTGTTATATTAGAAAGAGAATTTCTCCTCACATTCAACTTCTTAAGATTGACCCTCTTAATCAGTACATTTGGATAGAAATTTCAGACACCAATGCTAAGAATATGTATATAGCAATTTGCTATTTTACACCTATTAATTCTACTTTTTATAAGAAAATAAATCTAGATAACAATTGTCCCTATAATAATTTAGAACAAGATATTTATAGTTTGAAAAATGAAGGTAATATCCTCCTGCTAGGATACTTTAATGCTAGGATGAAAACTAAACAAGGTACTCTTTTAAGTAATGACTCCAACCATAATCCTTTATGGCTAGATGAGGACATTGTTTTATCTAATAGCTACACAAGAATCTCTAAAGACCTAATTGAGAATTTGTTTGGTACTGAGTTGGTCAAGCTCTGTAGCTCTCAAGACCTAATAATTTGCAATGGAGTAATGAAGTGGCCAAACTCCAACTAGATGACTTGTATTCATGCGCTAGGTAGTAGTGTTGTAGATTATGTGATATTTGATGTCCTCGTTTCCAACCAAAAAGAAAATTTTGACCTTTTAAATGACCATGAGCCTAATTATGATCATAAACCTTTAACCCTGACTCTAAACATTTCCATGCATAGGAGCGCCATTGAAGAGAATTCTGATAATCAAAGGAATTTGCACTTTGACAAAAGTAAAGTTTATATTTTCTTAAAGGATTTAAACAGTAAATTAAAAGTCCTAACTTATAAGGACAACATTGAATAACTCTATCATAATTTTACAACTACCCTTTCCACTTCTATTAACAAGTTCTCTTTCGAGGTGTCCTATAAAAAGAATAATAGAACGACCAACCCTTGGTATGATAAAGAATGTAAAATTGCTAGGAAATCCATTATGGATGCTTCTAATGAGTCCTTAAAACTCGATAAGATCAATACGTACAAAGCCCTAACTAAAAGGAAAAAAAAGGTATTATATCAATAAAAGGAAAGAGAAACTTTCACAACTATATAAGTTGGATCCTAAGAAGTTATGGAGCCAAATTCTAAAACGCAATACTAAAGAAAATAATAGGATTCCCTTAAGGGATTGGAATTCCTACCTTAAAAGTGTTTACAAGTTCCCTAATGCCATGGACACCATTCCTATTGTCCCTACAAAGGAAGAAGGTTTTTCTTTAGATGACATAGAGTTCAAGATTAAGCGACTTGCAAATGGGAAAACTAAGGACATTGAAGGATACCGAGCTGAAATTTTTAAAATCGGAGGGCCAATCCTTATCCCTCACATACACAAGCTCTTCAATTTAGCAGTCAAGCAAGGCTTCCCTAAACCCTCGATGCAAAGCCTCATTGTTCCTATTTTTAAAAATGGGGATAGAAATGAACATAAATGAATCATTGATTTTGATGATACAATCTGTGAGTGAGGCATGCTAGGGTTAGGGTTTCACTTAGCCCATGGTGCACTTGGATGCCCCTGGTGCACTTGGACACCCCTGGTGGGGAAAAACATGCTCCCAAGTGAGGGATGGTTGTGAGGTGCCTCCTATAGTCATGCATCAACGCAAGGCAACATGGGTGGTGGTTCCAGGCGGCCTGGCTTTGAACCACCCCTCGATCTGTGCTCCCAACTTATTTTCAAAGGATCATTCAAAGAAAAGGAAATGGAAATCGTTTCAGGTAATGCTCAGACAAGAGCATCACGACCCTAGGTACCTGGAAAGTGCATTCCTCAGGCTCCGCAAGCACCAAAATATGTCATCAGTCCACCCATAATAGAAGAACATAAGAAATACATGTGAGATTATGCCATGGTTGGGAAATTTTTAGGGTTATGGCCCTCCCAACATGAGCTGATAAAAGGGATACACTAATGGTGGAGGCTCCAAGGCCATTATGACCTCCATTTGGGTTCCAAAGGGTTCTTCACAATAATAATGCACAATATGGAGGATAGGAACCACATATTTGATGGAGGTACTTATTTTTTCAACTCAGCTGGTCTCTTCTTGCAGTTTTGGACGGAGAAGTTTAGCCCTGAAACATAGGATTTTTCACATTCCCTAGTCCAGATATGACTTTATTCCCTACCATAGGAGTTCTGGCTTGAAGAGGTGTTGGCAGGTATTGGAAACACCATTGGAGTATATGTCAAATCTTCAGATGCAACTAAGAAATGGAGGTACACCTCATATGCGTGCATTTTCATCTACCTAAACATCTCTAAACCGCTAACAGGCTCCATTGCCTTGGAATATCATGATGAGGACTGGTCGCAAACGATTTGATTATGATCACATACCATTGCATTGCAGGAAATTCCACGAACATGGTTACCTCTTCAGAGACTACCCCCTCAACATGGTAAGCAAGGAAGAAAATATGGAAACAAGCAAAACAAAGGACAATTTCATTGTAGAAGAAGGAAGATAGAGGAAAGGGGTCAGGGGAATGACCATTACGACTAATAGCGAACCTCCCTCCAACAACCCTTTCGATACCCTACAATGGGTTCCAGAGAATATGGATGCTCCATAGCTCCCTCTCACGACGAAGGTTCAGCAAGGCCAAACAAAAGGGAAAGTGATGGAAACCCCTGTCATGGATCAAACCTCTTCCATTCCATCCTCCAATGCTACGAATGCACAACCCTTAGATCCAGAAGATGGAGATGCAGAAATGGACCTAGATGAGAAGGATTTAGCCGTAATAGACTTGGAACATCCAGAACAAGCCTATCGACACCAACAATTATACACCATCCCTCTAGACTAGTTATGCAAAGTCCACAAAGTCTTCCTCAACTCTTTGGCAGGCTTCGCCGCTAGATCCAACTCAGGCTTGAGAATACAAGGGAATATACTGAAAGAGAAATGCAAAACTAATAAAGAAGAAAACAAAAGGGGAAGGAAATCTACTCAGAAGCTCATACAGGAGATCAAACACTTTCTGGTTAACTCAGGTCAGATACATCTCATTTCTGACAGCTTTCCCCCTCTCCCCTCCCCATCCTCATCATGAAGCTCATCTCTTGGAATATTAGGGGACTCAACGGTTGTAGTAAGAAAAGGCTACTATGAGAGCGTATTATAGTGGAACAACCAGATATCATGTTGCTACAAGAAACAAAATGTACAATGAAGGAAATGGATCGAGTTCTCTCTTGCCATAGGAGGTAAGGGAAAGGAATTTACATTGATGCAATGGGCTTGGTCGGGGGTCTGACAATTCTATGGAACCCAAGATCAGTGATCCTAGAAAATTTATTTACCACTAGGTGGTCAATATCAACGAATTATAGGCTTATTGGATCAAATAAGCTTGGATACCTCACGAATGTGTATGGACCATCCACCCCATGAGACAAAACTTCCTTCATTAGAAATATGGAAGGACTTGAAACACTTACCTCAGGAAGTCGATGGGTGTTGGATGCAATTTTAATATGATTTTCATTTTGGATGAGAAAAGAGGAGGAACAAGCAGACTTGAGATGAAGTCAGTGCACTTTAATTCCTTAATCGACAAGTTAGGCCTCATCGATCTAGAAAAACAAAATGTACGCTACACCTGGACGAACCGAAGATCAGGATCCTAATAGGTAGCTTGTCGCCTTGATCGCTTCCTCATTTCAGAATCCCTCTTGACAGATGGCACAACTATGGAAGCTCACATCCTCGATGTCCTCAGATCGGATCATTGGCCCAACCAATTGTGGCTAGACATTCTGGCTTCTCCAGGATGCAAGCCCTTCCGATTTGAGCGGTTTTGGCTGAACCACCTAGACTTCCAAGACAAGGCCCACATATGGTGGAGGGACTCTTCCATTCAACAAGGCTCCAAGATGTACAAATTCTAGAAAAAACTCAAAAACTTCAAGTAACACCTCAAGATATGTAACAAACAAACCTTCAGAAATATCTTCAAGGCCTAACAAAATTTGATTGAACAAATGAGGATCCTACATATCCAAATCAGATATTAGGGCATCATCAAGAAGCTCAGGACGCAGGAAGCAATGATCCCAAGATGACCCCAATATGAGATCCTATGGAGAAAAAAATACAAAGTGCAATGGCTAAAGGAGGGCGACAGAAATACCGAATTTTTCCGCAGTTCCACCATTCAACGAAGACATGTCAATCACATCTCACACCTGGTCACAGAAGAAGGGCACATTCTCCATTCTCATGAGGACCTAGAAACGTAGTTGGTCTCCTACTACCAAGATCTCTTGTTCGAGCCTCTGTGCGATAGATCTGATGCCATCGCTCAAATCACTCAGCACATACCATCCAAAATCACTGTGGAACAAAATGAAGCACTAATGAAGCCTATAACGATTCAGGAAGTGGATTTGGCACTTCATGATACTCCAGAAGGAAAAGATCCTGGGCCAGATGACTCCACTTTTGAATTTTTCCACCACCGTTGGCCAATGATAAGGGAAGAAGTGTGAGATATCATTGAGGAATCTAGGGCTTTGGGTCAGGTGCTTCCAGCTCTCAATGCCACCTTCCTCACCTTCATTCCGAAAGAAGAGAAAATCAATCACCCAAAATAGTTCAGGCCAATAGCTCTCTGCATTGCAATCTAAAAGATACTAACAATGGTGATTTCTCGATGCCTCAAACCTCTCCTTCCCTTCATTATTTCACACGAGCAGTCGGGATATGTGGAAGGAATGAAAATCTTGGAAAACGCCATTCTGGAACATGAATTCATCCATTCTCTTTAGAAGACTCGAACTCCAGGGATGTTGTTAAAATTAGATCTTTCCAAATCTTTTGACAAGCAAAGATGGGCTTACATGAAGTATGTTCTCTTGGCCTTTAGCTTTGCCTCCTCTTGGGTTGATTGGATTTTAAATCTAACCTCCTATTCCTTCTTTTCTATCCTCATCGATGGACTTCCCTCCCACCCCTTTTCACCCACCAAAGGGATACAACAAGGGGATCCCCTCTCACCCTTCCTCTTCATAATCATGGAAGAAGGCCTAAGTCATTCTATTCAAGCTTCAATTGCAGACCATACCTTAGTCGGGTTACCCTTGCATGGAATCGATCCTCTAGTCTCTCACAGTCAATTTGTTGATGATACTTTAATGATGGGATCCCCCACGGTCCAAGAGGCCCAAAAAATCCTCTCTCTACCTCAAACTTTATGTGACGCCTCATGAATGGATATTAACAAGGACAACTCCCAAATATTCTTTTTTAACACCCCGATCCTGGTCCAACTTCACATAACAACGATCTTGGGTTTCACTCGAAGCTCCCTTCCATCCAAATATCTCGGTATTCCCCTCCTCGACAAGGCCCTGAGAAACAACTCTTGGGAAGGCCTTCTTACCTCTTTCACGAAAAGGTTGGCCTCTTGGATATTTTGTGCACTCAACCTCCCTAGTCACCTTATCCTCCTCAAATATTTCCTGCAAGCCCTGCCTATCTACACCTTCTCGGCCTTGGCTTCTCCAAGATTCGTTCTCAATGCTACCAAAACCCTATAAAGAAAGTTTTTGTGGCAGGGGGCAAAGAATGGGAAAAAATTGGCATTGATCAGTTGGGAAAATATCTACAAACCCAAATCTCAAGGCATCTTAGGGATTAGGGATATGACAAATTTGAATAAATGTTTGAGCACCAAACTCTGGTGGATATGGATCAAGAGACCCCAAGATCTTTGGGCCAAGTTGTGGAAGAGAAGGTATATGCCTAGCATTGTCGAAAATAACTTAATCAGATGGAATGAGGATACTCCAGGGTCCTTAATCTGGATGACAGCCAATCAAAATATTTTTTAGTGGTCACTCACGCCTTCTAGGAAATCCGTAACAGAAAAACAACTTCCGTCTAGAATGACTCCTGGCAACAGTTGCCTACTCTGGTGCAAGATTCCCTAGCTAACACCTTCCTCGTCCTGGCTACCCAACTGTGACTGGCAATAGTAGTAGACTACTGGCAAGAGAATACCCCTAGAGACACTTGGAAAAGATGGAAATCCACTAGAGGGGACCTCCATCTTGCAAAGCACGTGGATCTACAACCCTGGTACAATCTGATCAATTACAGGAAAATTCAAATCTTACAGGGAGAGGACATCTTATGATGGGGAAATTCTTCACGAGGCATCTTCAACATCCAATAAGCTTACGCTATCAAGGCGATTCACAACCATAATCCCCATGAGAAGGTCTGGACGAAAATCTAGTCAAATAAGCATTGGTCCAAAATCAATACCTTCCTTTGGTTGGTGGCTCATGGAAGCATTCGCACTTGGGACAATCTCATGAAGCGGCGATTCACAGGGCCATCCATTTGTCCTCTCTTCTTGAAGGAAGAGGAAACACAAAATCATTTGCTCAATCTCTACTCCTACATCTCCCAAGTCTGGGATCAATGCGCTACAGCCATGCGCATGTCAGATCGCAAGTGAGAAGGCCTTAGGAAAATCATCGAAGAATGGTGGGATGCAACTTTCCAATTTCCCATTCTGAACTGCATCTGGCAGCTACTCCCTGGGTTCATCCTACGACAACTTTGGAAAGAGAGAAATAGGCGAATCTTCATAACTACTCAGAGGGATTGGCAAATTATATGGACCCAAATCTGTAGCAACATCAGAGAAACCATCAGTCTGCAACAGGGGAAAGAAGCGGATTTGATTTGTCCTGCACAAGAACAGGGCATCCTGGAAAACTGGAATGTTACTTTAACTCCATCTTCCTCCAATTTTCCCTAGCGATCCAAATTCAAGGGTAGCTCCTCTCTTTTGTATCCTCTTCCTGAAGGTTTTTTCAAGTTAAATTTTGACGGTGCCTTAAAAGGAAATCCAGGGGAAGCAGGCTTTGGTGTGGTCTTCCACAACATAAAGGGGAACAATTTGCTCATCTCAGCGGGCAGCATGGGTCATACCACAAACAACGTGGCAGAGCTATGGGGTCTTACAAAAGGTATGAAAATTTATCTAGCTCAGGGATTTCACCAATTGATTATGGAAGGGGACTCCCAATTTATTCTCAACCTCTTTGGGAAAATTCTTAATGGAGCGGACCCGGAAAAAATCTCTCCCTGCTAGAGTCTCTCCTCCAAGCTCAGGACCATTGCAACTCTCATTCGGACTCACCAAGATCTCATCCCTTTGCATGTGAGACAAAAATCCAATCCGATTGTGGATGATTTAGCCAACATTGGAGTTTCCTTGGAGGGATCTGACCTTCTTTGCATGGCCTCCACCCTCCAGGCACATTCAATCCTCCAGAGATGTATGGATAGGCCTCTCAACATAGAAGTCCCCCCGGATGGGGTGTTAATGAGAATCAAGTGTCACGAGGGAGGGGATGGCGCCTGCTAGCACAGTACCAGCCACATGACTGGTGCATGACCCTCCCCTCCTCCCACACCATGAACTTATACCGCCTTCATTCGTACCAGAGCATCATTAATGCTCCAAGTGCACTCTGCTCTACCTTCTCGTCCGATGAATGGAATCTCCATTACTGGAATCTCCATTACTGTGGTCACCTCTGTGTGTGTGCGTCCTCCCTCTCTAGTGGTATTTCATACCATGAAGCTCACCGATGAATTCTTCATCATTTTCTCTTCTCACCAAAGTTATCCTGTGGTCTGCACCCTTCCCTGGTGCTCACCTGCTACATTATCTATTTCCCTGTGCCTGATCACCTTTGCCTTGCTTCGTCCATGCCTCGACTGTGAGGAAAATCCATGCAAGGCTCAGCCTGGTACCAAGACAGGTCGTGCATGGCCATTCGGTCTCAGCCTGCTCCCACACCTTCACACAGCTTGTCAAAATATTCACTTGCTTTCAAAATATACTACTATAAGTTATGGGTTACACGTGGAGATTAATAACTACCAAAACATAGACAATATTGTAGCTCATTTTGTTAACATTATCAATTAATGTTAGTAGACAGACCATTAAAGAGAGATAATTTGGATTTTGGAGTGAATCAAGTGATATTCATTGTGTGTGCAATTACAAACCTGGTTGGAAGGGGCCATTCTGTCATTGAAATCAATCTGTAGAAAACTTGCAAAAGTGTCAGCGCTGTCTTTCTTTTATGAAGAATACCCCGGTTGGAGTTCCGTGTTGTAGCAGACAAGGAAGTAAAGACAAGAATTACTTGATAGCTCGAAGTTGATGAGCTTGAAAAGTGACAGTTTTGTATCTTCATGATAGTTGTGAAAACGCTTACGCAAGTGAAGTTTATCCTTACTCGGAATTTCATGGGCGAGCTTACAATATTGTAATTCTCAAGGTTAGTAAAGACAAGAGTTACTTGACTTGATGATCTTTATACGTGGCACTTTTGTATCTTAGTGATTGGAAAGCTAGTTGTGAAAACGCTTTAGCAAGTCAAGTTTAGCTTCGCTATCTTGAACCCGTCAAAACCACCAATTCGTCCAAATAAACGACTCCCCACTCGGAATTTCATGGATGAGCTTACAATACAGTAATTGTCAAGATTAGTAAAGACAAGAGTTACTTGACTTGATGGTTCAATGTTGATGAGCTTGATATGTGACAGTTTTGTATCTTCGTGATTGGAAAAGTAGTTGTAAAAACACTTTTGCAAGTCAAAACCACCAACAACCAGTAAATGCCGTTCAATCATTTAGGATTCCTCCAAATAAAGGGATCCCTACTCAGAATTTCATGGCTGAGCTTACAATTTTTGGAAACATCAAATTAGATTTATGAGTTGATAATGTCAAATTAGTTTTAAATACTTTTCTACAATACTTCATTTTCATTATCTAATACCATATGAATGAAGGAGAAACTTTGAAAAAGCAAGTCACTTGCTGGCCCTAGTGATTGATAAACCATTGACATTAGATGTTCTTAGTTAAAATTGACGGCCTTTCTAGTGTCAAATCAAATTTCCAGTTGCTTGGTTGAAAATCAAGAGTTACTTGACTTATTGATCTTTATACGTGACACTTTTGTATCTTAGTGATTGGAAAACTAGTTGTGAAAACGCTTTAGCAAGTCGAGTTTAGCTTCGCTATCTTGAACCCGTCAAAACCACCAATTCGTCCAAATAAACGGCTCCCCACTCGGAATTTCATGGCTGAGCTTACAATACAGTAATTGTCAAGATTAGTAAAGACAAGAGTTACTTGACTTGACGGTTCAATGTTGATGAGCTTGATAAGTGACAGTTTTGTATCTTCGTGATTGGAAAAGTAGTTGTGAAAACACTTTTGCAAGTCAAGTTTAGCTTTGCAAGTCAAAACCACCAACAACCAGTAAATGTCGTTCAATCATTTAGAATTCCTCCAAACCACCAACAACCAGTAAATGTCGTTCAATCATTTAGAATTCCTCCAAATAAAGGGCTCCCTACTCGGAATTTCATGGCTAAGCTTACAATTGTTGGAAACATCAAACTAGATTTATGAGTTGATAATGTCAAATTACTTTTAAATACTTTCCTACAATACTTCATTTTCTAATACCATATGAATGAAAGAGAAACTTTGAAAAACCAAGTCACTTGATGGCCCTAGTGATTGAGAAACCATTGGCATTAGATGTTCTTAATTAAAATTGACGGCCTTTCTAGTGTCAAATCAAATTTCCATTTGCTTGGTTGAAAATTGATTAATGATACCTTTCCAATTCCATGCTCCATTGCTTGGTTGAAAATTGATCAATGATACTTTCCAATTCCATGCTCCACATCTCATTCCACTTCCATATTATCTAGGCCTGACTTGGAGTTTCTCTAGCCAATTTCATTTGAAAATGGTCAAAATGCATTTTATGCATTAGTATGCATTCTAAGGATTAATATACAATATTAATAAAATTAAAAAAAATAAGATTTTCTAGGAAAGTAAGTCCATTGTTGGAAACATCAAATTAGATTAATGAGTTGATAATGTTAAATTATTTCTAAATGCTTTCCTACAATACTTCATTTTCATCATCTAATACCATATGAATGAAAGACAAACTTTGAAAAATCAAGTCACTTGTTGGCCCAGTGATAGAGAAACCTTTGGCATTAGATGTTCTTAGTTAAAATTGAGGGCCTTTCTAGTGTCAAATCAAATTTCCAATTGCTTGGTTGAAAATTTATCACTGATACTTTTCCAATTCCATGCTCCACRTCTCATTCYACTTCCATATTATCTAGGYYTGACTTGGAKTTTCTCTAGCCAAWTTCATTTGAAAATGGTCAAAATKCATTTGATGCATTAGCATGCATTCTAAGGAGTAATATAMAATAYTAAYAAARCTTCAAAAAATAAGATTTYCTAGGAAAGTAAATCAATTGTTGGAAACATCAAATTAGATTTATGAGTTGATAATGTCAAATTACTTCTAAATACTTTCCTACAATACTTCATTTTCATCATCTAATACCATATGAATGAAAGAAAAACTTTGAAAAAGMAAGTCACTTGTTGGCCCYAGTGATAGAGAAACATTTGGCATTAGACGTTCTTAGTTAAAATTGAGGGCCTTTCTAATGTTCATGTCAGTGAGTTTCTACAAGGAGGCATAATGACCTAGGGGCTCCATGAAACCACTCGAGGCATGTCCTACCATAGGTACCTTGGTTTCCTTCATTCCTAGGTTCATGGTTTTTCAAAAAGAGCTACTGTGAAATTTATTATGGTTTCTTGTTCATGGTTTGTCAAATATGCATGGTGAACGAGCACTATTTTTGATAAATGAAAAGTGTATGGTTTTCTTCCATGGGTGGGATTTTATTATTTCTCACATTACTTTTTCAAAAGACTATTTGTTTCTCCATTTTTATGTTTTATTCAAGTGATAGTGTAAATACTTAGTGATCACATAAAATTTTAATGAGAAGGGAAGGTGGAGAGGTTTGAACCATTGACATCCCCCCTCCATCCTTTTCCTCTTCTCCTTTTTCCCTAAAATCCCAACCACTTTTCCTTTATTGTTTGGTCCTCTCCCCTATATCCTATACTCAAAAGTCATAAACCCTTCCCTATTCGATTAGCCCCTCCTCCACTCCCTATCCTATCTGATCCTTTCCCATAATCTCATGAAATCCCTACCTCATAATACCTCCCCCCAACCATTTCTTACCCCTTTACTATCCCCCTAACCCCCCCTTCACCATGTAGCCCCTAAATCAATACCATTTTTCCCCTTCCCATCCATTTATCACCTTTCCTAAGCCCCAACCCCTAATCCCTATCCATCCAAACCAATTTATATTACCCTCTCTAAGACCTCTTCTTGCACACACAAAAAATCAGCAAGTCCTTGACCCTATAGCTACACCCTAACCCCTCCATTTTCTACATAAATTTCCTCTTGCCAATATTTGGCCACCACTACCCTCCCCATTCGCAAGGCCTTTGCATTATAGAATTTTTGAGGTAAAAAATGGGTCTCAAAACAAAAGAATGTACTTTAGAGAGATGGAGAATTTTGTTCATGTTAGAGGTTACTGACATTTCAATCCACAATATAGGATCATCATCAGGAGGTCATTAATATTAACAACCTCCTAATGAGTTTGTTAAGCTTAACAACCTCCTAATTATGATTATGGCTTGTGGATCGAAACGTCAAGTAACCTCTAACATGAATGTAGTTCTCCATCTCTCTCAAGTTGTAACACCCTGTTTCCCCTAGTCTGTAAAAAATAACTGTAGTGGCCAAGAACTATGGCAAACTCAAAGATGTGAATGTTTGATTTGACAGACCTTTATATAAAAGGTCGATGAATGTAAATTATGTTATGAATATGTGTTGCATAACTGTTTGGAGGGGGATGTGCTAAAAGAGACCACGATGGTTAATGAGAGGTGGTGGAAGGGACCTGGAATGGTTGCGTTAACTTCCACTGAGCGAGTACCGTACTGGTTTTTACTTGCTCAAAGATCAAAGCAACTCTCTGACCCTGGAATGGATTTTCCATCAGATTGGTAGGTGGGGAGGCTCCTCAAGAGTTAATGAGGGGATGGGGGTGAACCGCCCATCTGTAAAAGATCCCAGACCTAACCATGGACGGGGAAGTTTGTGCCACACACAATCTTGCAGAGAAAAGGCAAGAGAGGAGGTGTGGTAAAGGGTAGAGGGAGAGTGTGCGCAAAAGGGATCACGGAAGAGAACTAGAGAAACTCTGGAAAACATAGGGAGTTTTGAACATAGGAGAAGGAGAGTAACCGTCGTCCTGGATTATTTTTCTGTATCAGGAGAAGGAGAGTAACCTTCGTCCTTGACTTCTGTTGAGCTGGAAGTAGGAGACTAAATCTCAAAGCATCGTGGTCTAGCTTGGGGGTGGCTAGTGGTAAATCCGTTTGGAGTCACTGAGCCTACGGTTGGGTGGAAACGAGCACCCCTCTCAGCAGTTGCATCACGCCTAGTGGATCTGATAAGTGTTTTATGCCTCGTATTTTGAATTGAATATCATGAATACATGCTCATGTTTATATGCCCATAATGATTTATGTGTGGAATGATTTCCTGGTGTTTTAGACTAGAAATAATGGATGCATGTGTATACTTACATGCCATAGTTGGTTTCTGTACAAATGATTAAGTCTGGGGCATGAGTTCACTCCATTGAGAATCGTCTTGTTTGCTTGATTCTCGTAATATTCTAGGAAGACTCCTCGAGAGTACACTTCCCCAGGAATTACCCCATAAACCTTGGAACCGTACCGAACCTTTACCCAGAGACTCGACTAAGATCAGAGAAAATTGCCCAAGAACCGTCTGAAGGTTCATGCAATCCGGGTCGGGAAACCTTATGCAAGAAAGAGTAGCTCTCTAAGATCTCAGAGTCGTGGGAGTTTGAAGCTCCGAGAGGTTGAATTTCATGATTCAAGCTCAGAAAGGATAGTGAGTACAATTATCGAAAGAGAATACCCCATCATTTGGTAGACGAACGCTCAAAATCCTTTTGGAAATACCCCAGACCTGTCAAGACTGATGGATCTAGAGGAGGAGCGCAGGCATTAACACCTTGATCCTTTTAGCCTTCGCAAGTAGTGATGGGATCTAGGACAGTAGATCCAAGGATTTGTCAGAGCTCTATTGACCGTCGATCTTAACCTTTGCATAAGCGGGAGAGTGGATTCAACAATGTCCTGAAAGTCCTGAAGTATTCAGAACCGTCCATCGACATAGGACGCGTGGAAGTCGGGTAGAATTTCGCTGACTCGCGACTTTGAGTGGTCAAGGGTAGGACTGCACGAACTCACGATTCGCAAAATTGCGACGTGATCATGGTCATTGGATCCAAGCCACAGGAGAACCGTTGGATCAGAACCTCCACGTGGTATCGTGTATCGGGGGTTCGAAGGTTGAAAGAATCTCCTTTCGACCATAGAAGTCGCGAAGTGCCAAGCATCGAAGGCTCATGCAAACACGTGGTAGACCCGTTAGGTGGGTACCGCGTGGTTGATAGGTGGCGTAACAACAAGCGCCCAGAGAAAGGTGGGATCGGGTGATAGGTGGTGGACACATGTTGCCTCAGAAAGAGTCAACCCATTGTTGACTTATTGTGGCTCTGGGTTTCGTAGGATGAAGAAGTTGCACCTTGATCTCTAAGGTCGTGAAATGCCAAGAACCGAGGTCTCGTGCGACGAGCGGCAGCGATACAGCTCATAAGAAGAGTATAGCAGAGGAGACAAGTGGCGTGTATGCATTGCTTGGCAGAGTCCACGTAACGTTGACCTCTTGTGTCTAGGGGATTCGCAAAGGAGGAGCATGAGGGCTCAACACTCCAACTAGCGAAGTCACGAATTGCGAGTAGTTCTAGTGTTTAGCCTAGCCTACGGTTATATGTAGCAGGCACTAGTGAGGAGGGAGCCATACCTGTATCGCATCTCGGGTATCGGTGTTTAGAGAAAAAGGAGTTGAGAGCCTTGACTCTCCAACTCGCGAGTTGGGAGAGGCACTTGTGCTAAGGCCAAGTTGTGGTCGCTTGGAGGAGGATAAGGGAAGGGAGATGGTCTGCGCTAGGCCCCATAGAAATTCGGGGATTCTGTCCCTCGAAGAAGAAAAAGACGAAAAATCTAAGTTTTCGTAGTAGGTGTGTGACAAATTGGTATCAGAGCATGGTTACAACACTTGGCCTGCTTGGGCTCATGAACGAGTTGCGCAGAAACTCCATTTGAAGTACTCTTAAAAGGAGTAACCCTCTATCTTAACCCCCTTTATCAAAAGTCGAAGTTAAGAATAAAAATTCCTATTGTGTGTATGCATTTGAAAAATATGAATTATGTGTTGGTTATGAATGAATATAAATATTGACTAACAACAAGTGTTTTTCTTGCACACAAGCGAACGATCAACCACGGGAAACTACATATGCATAGAATGGTGATGCACCACGAAGTGGGGGATGGCACCCACAATAGAGACAAAGAGTCTGACGAAAGGAGAGCGGTAGAGCCCCCTCCAGATCTAGCTGAGACTGTGAGGAGCCTCATGGTCGAACTACAGAGCTGCAAGGCCGACAACGAGAGGTTGATAAAAGAGCAAGAGAAGAAAACATAAATTAATGCAATCTTGCTGCAGAGTTTATCCGACATACAAAGACAATTGCAACATAGACCTGACGCCAGTCACGCGGACCGACGACATACAAAGAAAATTTGAATTCCACCTGAGATACAGAAACGTGGTATTTTAAGTGGCCACACTGGGAAGAGCACCTCGAGAAAGGTCCACCCCATAGATAAGGGACAAGCATCAGATGATTCCTTTGGAAAGGAAACTGGCGACTCAGAGGGATCTTCTAGTAGCAGAACTAGTTCTTATTCCCGAAGAAAACGGAAGAGGCGAAAGCATTCCAAAAGTCATAATCTTGAAGAATTCAAGAAGGCCAACCCACCTTCTTTCAACGATGAAATAAATAAGGGGAAGAAAGCAGAGGCCTGGCTGCTTGGACTAAAGAAGTATTTCAGAGTCCATGACTTCTCAGAAAACTTGAAGGCCCGAGTAGCCACTTTCAACTTGAATGGAAAGGCTTCCATTTGGTGGGAAGACCTTAAGAATGTAAAAGAGATTTACGAAGAGGACCTATCCTGGGAACAATTTGAGAAATACTTCTGGAAGAAGTATCTATCGGAAAAGTATTTCAACGAAAAGACTAAAGAATTCTATGAACTCAAGCTGGGGCAACACACCATAGAGGAATATGTCAGTATATTCCTCGAGTTGCTGAGGTACGTACCCTATATAAAAGAAGAAAAGGAAAAGGTGCAACGATTCATCAATGGACTACCTAAGGACTATCAGAACAGGATTGATTTTGACGAGCCAAAGACCTTAGAAGACACTATTCGATAGGTAAGATATTGTTATGAACAACTGGGGCATCAGACAGAACCTTGCGAAGGATGGAAGCAGAAGAATAGTTTGGGATTCCAGAAAAAGGGTTTTAAATCCCCAAGATTTAAAAACTATAAAAAGGTCTCAAGGATGAGCTTCCCAACCCGAAGTGTACATCAACAGAATTTCCCCTCCCAGAGCGGAAATAAACCTTCTGGATCTACCCCAGGAAAGATTGATAACCCAAAGAGAGAACCCTTGAAATGTTGGGGTTGTGGAGAAGAGCATTTATTGAGGGACTACCCGCACCGACAACAAAACAGTCAGAGAATTTACAACGTTTAAGAAGCTACCACTGTCAATGACGTGGCCAGGAGTATGCCGCAAATTTATGTAGCTATGCATAATAAACAAGCTGACCACCAAGCTTCAGTGGTGGAGATGGAAGGTATGATCACCAACCATCTAGTGTCTATTCTAATTGACCTTGGTTCAAATTTGAGTTATATAGCTCCTAAGGCTGTTGATAAGTGTAAATTACAGCCACATAAACATGCCAAGCCATGGTTGGTACAGTTATCCACTGGCACCAAAAGAAAGGTAGCGGAGGTCATACCAGCTTGCCAATTCACTATGGGTGAATTCCCCACCCAAGCAACCCTTAATAAACTACCCCTAGGATCATATGACCTGTTGATTGGTATGGACTAGCTAGCCACATATAAAGCCAGACTAGACTGTTACCATAAAACCTTAGAATGTGTAAGTGAAGAAGGAATAAGGATAACCCTTCAGGGGATCCAAAAACCTATCTCGGTGAGACGAATATCAACCCTTCAAATGATAAAGTATTGCAGAAAGGGATGTCCACTATATGTGATATAGGTGTTGGAATTAGTTGAAGATGACAAACCAAGCCTCGAAGACCACCCCACACTAAAAGAATATAGAGATGTATTTTCGGAAGAGGTACCGGGTCTACCTCCGAGAAGGGACATTGAATTCTCGATAGAACTTGCACCAGGAGCGATGCCAGTGTCTAGGACACCCTATAGGATGAGCACACCCAAGCTAGTTGAGATTAAATTACAACTAAAAGAAATGATGGGAAAAGGCTATATCTGACCCAACATTTCTCCATGGGGAGCACCAGTCCTGTTTGTGAAAAAGAAAGATGGTACCCTCCAACTGTGCATAGATTATAGACAACTCAATAAGGTAACCATAAAGAACACGTACCCCTTACCTAGGATCGATGACCTATTCGATCAATTGGGAGGTGCTTCCATCTTCTCAAATATTGAGTTGAGATATGGATACCATCAAGTCCGAATCAGGGTGAAGACATCCACAAAACTGCCTTCAGGATGAGATATGGTCACTATGAGTTTGTCGTAGTACCATTTGGATTAACCAATTCCCCTGCCACTTTTATGTGCTTGATGAATAATGTGCTCAGCGAATTTCTAGACAAATTTGTACTAGTTTTTATTGGTGATATATTAATTTACTCCAAGAATAGAGAGGAACATGAGGAACATCTTAGACTTGTGCTTCAAGTGCTAAGAGAACATCAACTCTATGCCAAATTTAGCAAGTGCAACTTTTTCCAGAAGCAAATACATTACTTGGACCATATCATATCTGAAGAAGGAGTAGCAGTAGACCCTAACAAGATTAGGTCTATCATGGAATGGCCTACCCCAAAGGACGTTTCAGATATCATATCCTTTATGGGCTTAGTAGGATACTATAGGAGATTTATAAAAGGATTCTCCAGGATTGGATGTCCAATCACAGACCTCCAGAAGAAGGGAGTTAAATTCATGTGGACACAAGAATGTGAAGAAAGATTTCAATCCCTAAAACATTTACTGACCCACGCACCCATGTTGAAGATCGCCGATCCTGAAGCTGACTTCCTCATGTGCACAGATGCCTGCAAGGAAGGGCTCGGAGGATTCCTTATGCAAGGAGGAAGTGTAGTCTACTATGAATCCCGAAAATTGAATGAGCACGAAGTCAACTATGTGACCCATGATCTATAACTGCCCGCCATAGTGCACTCCTTAAAAATGTGGAGGCATTACCTCCTGGGAAGGAAATTTGTACTTATGACAGACCACTGTGGATTGCAATATCTGTTTGACCAACCAAAGCTCAATTTTAGACAAGCTAGGTGGATGGCCCTTCTTAGTGAGTTTGATTTCGAAATCAAACATATCAAAGGAAAGTAAAATAAGGTGGCTGATGCCCTTAGCAGAAGTATGAAAACAATTCACCTAGCAGCGGTGAGCACCTGTGAGACGAATGTCAAGGAAAGAGTCAGGAATGCACAAGAAACAGACACATTCTTCCAGACCGTCACCTCATACCTGGAACAAGAACCCATAGGGATAAAGTATGAAGGCTACCAGATGATAGATGGAGGTCTGCTAACTTACAAAAATAGATTGTATATTCCATATTGTGATGACTTGAAGAGGTTCATAATGGATGAACTACATAAAATACCATATACTAGTCATCCAGGATACCAGAAGATGATCACAGCCACCAGGAAACAATTCTATTGGCCTAGATTGAAGAAGGACATAGCTGAGTACTTAGCCAAATGCATAGAATGCCAATAGGTTAAAGCAGAACAATGACACCCAGCAAGATTATTACAACCTCTACCAATCCCGGAATGGAAATGGGAAACCATCTCCATGTATTTCATCACCAGATTACCAACCTCAACCAAACATAATGACGTCATCATGTTAGTGGTCGATAAATTGAGAAATTCCACTCATTTTATCCCCATCAAGTCGACTTGCAAGGCAATAGACATCGCCAATGTATTCATGAAGGAGATATTTAGACTACATGGTATGCCTAAAGAGATCGTGTCTGACAGAGACACAAAATTTACTTCCAACTTTTGGAAATCCTTGATGGTTGGTCTGGAGACCAAATTACTGTTTATCACAGCCTATCATCCTCAAACCAATGGACAGACAGAAAGAGTGAACCAAATATTAGAAGACATGCTAAGGATGTATGTAATGCATCAACCCAAAAAGTGGGAAGATTACCTGCCACTGGTGGAATTCGCCTACAACAATGGCTACCAAGAATCCCCGAAGACGAGTCCTTTCGAAGTCCTCTACGGTAGGTTGTGCAACACTCCAGTTAGTTGGAGTAATCCTGCAAACAAAATTACTATTGGACTCAACATGTTGAAAGAAATGAAAAAACAAGTGATTCGGATAAAACAAAATCTAAAGTTCGCTTAGAACAGACAGAAAAGTTACGCCGACCAAAAGAGAACTCCAAGAGAATTCAAGATGGGAGACCATGTATGTCTCAGAGTTAGGCCCAGTAAGAGTTCCCCGAGGATGGGAGCTTATACCAAGTTGGCACCTCGGTATTGTGGACCCTTGAAGTTCTAGATAGAGTGGGACCTGTAGCCTATAGGCTAGCACTTCCTCCCATAGTAAAAGCACATAATGTTTTCCATGTTTCATTATTGAAGAAATATGTACATGATTCTAATCATATAATTGACTGGTCTGTGATCCAGGTGGAACCAAAGGGATAATTCCTGCCAGAACCTCAATGCATACTAGACAGAAAGGAAACCCCACTCAGGAACCGAACCATTGCACAGGTCAAGGTGCAGTGGAAACATTTTTGCCCAGATGAGGCTACGTGGGAAATGGAAGATGCCATGAAATAGACATATCCGATTTTGTTTACTTCTGTACATACATGTCATATTGATAGATAGAACATTGGGAACTATGTTCCTTTAAGGGGGATGGAATTGTAACACCCTGTTTCCCCCAGTCTGTAAAAAATAACTGTAGTGGCCAAGAACTATGGTAAACTCAAAGATGTGAATGTTTGATTTGACGGACCTTTGTATAAAAGGTCGATGAATGTAAATTATGTTATGAATATGTGTTGCATGACTGCTGGGAGGGGGATGTGCTAAAAGAGACCACGATGGCCAATGCGAGGTGGTGGAAGGGACCTGGAATGGTTGCGTTAACTTCCACCGAGCCAATACCATACTGGTTTTTACTTCCTCAAAGACCAAAGAAACTCTCTGACCCTGGAATGGATTTTTCGTCAGATTGGTAGGTGGGAAGGCTCCTCAAGAGTTAATGAGGGGATGGGGGTGAACCGTCCATCTGTAAAATCTCCCAGACCTAACCACGGATAGGGAAATTCGTGCCACATGCAATCATGCAGAGAAAAGGAAGGAGAGGAGGTGTGGTAAAGGGTAGAGGGAGAGCATGCGCGGTAGGTATCGTGGAAGAGAACTGGAGAAACTCTGGAAAACACAGGGAGTTATGAACATAGAAGAAGGAGAGTAACCTTCGTCCTGGATTTTTTTTCTATATCATGAGAAGGAGAGTAACCTTCGTCTTTGAATTTCGTTGAGCTGGAAGTAGGAGATTGAATCTCAAAGCATCGTGGTCTAGCTCGGGGTTGGCTAGTGGTAAATCCGTTTGGAGTCACTGAGCCTACGATTGGGTGGAAACGAACACCCCTGTCAGTAGTTGCATCACGCCTGGTGGATCTGATAAGTGTTTTATGCCTTGTATTTTGAAGTGAATACATGCTCATGTTTATATGCCCATAATGATTTCTATGTGGAATGATTGCTTGGTGTTTTAGACTGGAAATAATGGATGCATGTGTATACTTGCATGCCATAGTTGGTTTCTGTACAAATGATTAAGTCTGGGGCATGAGTTCCCTCCACTGAGAATTGTCTTGTTTGCTTGATTCTCGTAATATTCTAGGAAGACTCCTCGAGATTACTCTTCCCCGGGAATTACGCCATAAACCTTAGAACTGTACCAAACCTTTACCCAGAGACTTGACTAAGATCATGGACAATTGCCCAAGAACCGTATGAAGGTTCATGTGATCCGGGTCGAGAAACCTTATGCAAGAAAGAGTATCTCTCTAAGATCTCGGAGTCATGGGAGTTTGAAGCTCCGAGAGGTTGAATTTCGTGATTCAAGCTCAGAAAGGATAGCGAGTATGATTACCAAAAGAGAATACCCCATCCTTTGGTAGACGAACAGTCGAAATGCTTTCGGAAATACCCCAGACCTGTCAAGACCGATGGATCTAGAGGAGGAGCGCAGGCATTAACACCTCGACCCTTTTAGCCTTCACAAGTAGCGATGGGATCCAGGACCGTAGATCCAAGGATCTGTCGGAGCTCTATTGACCGTCGATCGTAACCTTTTCATAGGCGGGAGAGTGGATTCGACAACGTCCTGAAAGTACCGAGTATTCGGAACCATCCATCGGCACAGGACGCGTGGCAGTCGGGTAGCATTTTGCTGACTGGCGACTTGGAGTGGTCAAGGGTAGGACTGGACGAACTCATGATTCACGAAGTCGCGACGTGATTGTGGTCGTTGGATCCAAGCCACAGGAGAACCATTGGATTAGAACCTCTGCGTGGTATCATGTATCGAGGGTTCAAAGGTTGAAAGAATCTCCTTTCGACCGTAGAAGTCCTGAAGTGTCGAGCATTGAAGGCACGTGCGAACACATGGCACACCCATTAGGTGGGGACCGTGTGGTTGACAGGTGGCATAACAACAAGTGCCTAGAGAAAGGTGGGAGCGGGTGATAGGTGGTGGACACATGTCACCTGGGAAAGAGTCAACCCATTGTTGACTTATCGTGGCTCAGGGTTTCGCAGGATGAAGAAGTTGCACCTTGATCGCTAAGGTCGCGAAACGCCGAGAGCCGAGGTCTCGTGTGACGGGCGACAGCGATACAACTCATAAGCAGAGTACAACAGAGGAGACAAGTGGCATGTATGCGTTGCTTGGCAGAGTCCACATAACGTTGACCTCTCGCGTCTCGGGGATTTGCAAAGGAGGAGCACGAGGGATCAACACTCCAACTAGCGAAGTCGTGAGTTGCGAGTAGTGCTAGTGTTTAGCCTAGCCTACGGTTATATGTAGTAGGTGCTAGTGAGGAGGGAGCCATACCCGTATCGCATCTCGGGTATCGACATTTGGAGAAAAAGGAGTCGAGAGCCTTGAATCTCCAATGCGCGAGTTGTGAGAGGCGCTTGCGCTAAGGCCAGGTTGTGGTTGCTTGGAGGAGGATAAGAGAAGGGAGATGGTTTGCGCTAGGCCCCATACAAATTTGGGTATTTTGTCCCTTGAAGAATAAAAAGACGAAAAATCTAGGTTGTCGTAGTAGGTGTGTGACACAAGCACTCTACTGCATAAGCTAAACAAAAAATGTGTGATCAACAT
>JZKD02S2200487.1:382957-393618 GCA_000966675.3 Picea glauca
TATTCATCTTGATCCAAAACCCCAACACATTATTGAGAAAATAGTTCCTAAAAAGATTGAGTTACCAGGCATCTCTGACTTACAGCCTAGGAGAGTTTCCTGGAGTGATAACACAACCAAAAAATAACTTTTGACCTTTTAAATGACCATGAGCCTGATTTTGATCATAAACCTTTAACCCTAACTCTAAATGTTTCCATGCATAGGAGTGCCATTGAAGAGATTTCTGATAATCAAAGGAGTTTGCACTTTGAAAAAAGTAAAGTTGATATTTTCTTAAAGGATTTAAATAGTAAATTAAAAATCCTAACTTATAAGGACAACATTGAAGAACTCTATCATAATTTTACAACTACCCTTTCCACTTCTATTAACAAGTTCTCTTTGGAGGTGTCCTATAAAAAGAATAATAGAACGACCAACCCTTGGTATGATAAAGAATGTAAAATTGCTAGGAAATCCATTATGGATTCTTCTAATGAGTCCTTAAAAATCGATAAGATCAATACGTACAAATCCCTAATTAAAAGGAAAAAAATGTATTATATCAATAAAAGGCAAGAGCAACTTTCACAACTATATAAGTTGGATCCTAAGAAGTTTTTGGGCCAAATTTTAAAATGCAATACTAAAGAAAATAATAGGATTCCCTTAAGGGATTGGAATTCCTACCTTAAAAGTCTTTACGAGTTCTCTAATTCCATGAACACCATTCCTATTGTCCCTACAAAGGAAGAAGGTTTTTCTTTAGATGATAGAGTTCGAGATTAAGCAACTTGCAAATGGGAAAACTAAGGACATTGAAAAATACCAAGCTAAAATTTTTAAAATTGGAGGGCCAATCCTTATCCCTCACCTACACAAGCTCTTCAATTTAGTAGTCAAGCAAGGCTTCCCTAAACCCTCGATGCAAAGCCTCATTGTTCCTATTTTCAAAAATGGGGATAGAAACGAACATAAATGAATCATTGATTTCGATGATACGATCTCTGAGTGAGGCGTGTTAGGGTTAGGGTTTCACTTAGCCCCTAGTCCACTTGGACGCCCCTGGTGGGGAAAAACATGATCCCAAGCGAGGGATGGTTGTGAGGTGCCTCCTACAGCCATGCGGCAATGCAAGGCAACACGGGTGGTGGTTCCAGGCGGTCGGCCTTTGAACCACCCCTCGATCTACGCTCCCAACTTATTTTCGAAGGATCATTCAAAGAAAGGGAAATGGAAATCGATTCAGGTAATGCTCAGACAAGAGCAACGTGACCTTGGGTACCCAGAAAGTGCATTCCTCAGGCTCTGCAAGCAACAAAATATGTCATCAGTACACCCATAATAGAAGAACATAAGAAATACATGCGAGATTATTCCATGGTTAGGAACTTTTTAGGGTTATGGCCCTCCCAACGTGAGCTGATAAAAGGGATACATGAATGGTGGAAACCCCAAGGCCATTATGACCTCCAGTTGGGCTCCAAAGGGTTCTTCACAATAATACTGCACAATATGGAGGATAGGAACCACATATTTGATGGAGGTCCTTATTTTTTGAACTCAGCTGGTCTCTTCTTGCAGTTCTGAACAGAGAAGTTTAGCCCTGAAAAATAGGATTTTGCACATGCCCTAGTCTGGATACGACTTTATTCCCTACCATAGGAGTTCTGGCTCGAAGAGGTGTTGGCAGGTATTGGAAACACCATTGGAGTATACGTCATATCTTCAGAAGCAACTAAGCAACAGAGGTACACCTCATATGTGTGCATTTTCGTCTACCGAAACATCTCTAAATTGCTACCAGGCTCCATTGCCTTGGAATACCATGATGAGGAATGGTCGCAAACCATTGATTATGATCACATACCATTCCATTTTAGGAAATTCCATGAACATGGGCACCTCTTCAGAGACTACCCCCTCAACACGGTAAGCAAGGAAGAAAATCTGGAAACAAGCAAAACAAAGGATGGTTTCATTCCAGTAGAAGGAAGACAGAGGAAAGGGGTCAGGGGAACGATCATTATGACTAATAGGGAACCTCCCTCTAACAACCCTTTCGATGCGCTACAATGGGTTCCAGAGAATATGGATGCTCCACAGATCCCTCTCACAATGGAGGTTTAGCAAGGCCAAACAAAAGGGAAAGCGATGGAAACCCCTGTCATGGATCAAATCTCTTTCATTCCATCCTCCAATGTTATGGATGCACAACCCTTAGATCCAGAATATGGAGATGCAGAAATGGACCTAGATGAGCAGGATTTAGCCGGAATAGACTTGGAACATCTGGAACAAGCCTATTGACACCAACAATTATACACCATCCCTCTAGACCAGTTACGTAAAGTCCACAAAGTCTTCCTCAACTCTTCGACAGGCTCCACCGCCAGATCCAACTCAGGCCTTGGCATACAAGGGAATATATCGAAAGAGAAACACAAAACTAATAAAGAAGAAAATAAAAGGGGAAGGAAATCCACTCAGAAGATCATACAAGAGATCAAACACTTTCTAGTCAACTCAGGTCAGATACATCTCATTTCTGACAGCTTTCCCCCTCTCCCCTCCCCATCCTCATCATGAATCTCATCTCTTGGAATATTAGGGGACTCAACGGCCTTAGTAAGAAAAGGCTACTATGAGAGCGTATTATAGTGGAACAACCAGATATCATGTTGCTACAAGAAACAAAATGTTCAATGAAAGAAATGGATCGAGTTCTCTCTTGCTGCTGGAAGCAAGGGAAAGGAATTTACACTGATGCAATGGGATTGGCCGGGGGTCTGGCAATTCTCTGGAACCCAAGATCAGTGATCCTGGAAAATTTATTCACCACCCGATGGTCAATATCAATGAATTATAGGCTTATTGGATCCAATAATCCTGGATACCTCATGAATGTGTATGGACCAGCCACCCCACGAGACAAAACTTCCTTCTTTAGAAATATGGAAGGACTTGACACACTTAGCTCAGGAAGTCGATGGGTTGTTGGAGGAAATTTTAATATGATTTTCAATATGGATGAGAAAAGAGGAGGAACACGTAGACTTGAGACAAAGTCAGTGCACTTTCAAGCCTTAATCGACAAGTTAGGCCTCATCTATCTAGAAACACAAAATGTATGCTAAACCTGGATGAACTGAAGATCAGGATCCCAACAGGTAGCTTGCCGCCTTGATCTCTTCCTCATCTCAGAATCCCTCTTGATAGATGGCACAACTATGGAAGCTCGCATCCTCGATGCCCTCGGATCGGATCACTGGCCCAACCAACTATGGCTAGACACACTGGCTTCTCTAGGACGCAAGCCCTTCTTATTTGAGCGGTTTTGGATGAACCACCTAGACTTCCAAGACAAGGCCCACATATGGTGGAGGGAGTCTTCCATTCAACAAGGCTCCAAGATGTACAAATTCCAGAAGAAACTCAAAAAATTCAAGTAATGCCTCAAGATATGTAACAAACAAACCTTCGGAAATATATTTGAGGCCTAACAACATTTGATTGAACAGATGCGGATCCTACATATCCAAATCAAAGATCAGGGCATCATCGAGGATCTCAGGATGCATGAAGCAATGATCCCAGGATGAGCCCAAGACGAGATCCTATGGAGAAAAAGATACAAAGTGCAATGGCTAAAGGAGGGCAATAGAAATACCAAAATTTTCCAGAGTTCCACCATTCAACGAAGACATGTCAATCACATCTCGCACCTGGTCATAGAAGAAGGGCACATTCTCCATTCTCATGAGGACCTAGAAACGTAGTTGGTCTCCTACTACCAAGATCTCTTGTTCGAGCCTCTGTGTGATAGATCTCATGTCATAGCTCAAATCACTTAGCACATAATGTCCACAATTAATGTGGAACAAAATGAATCACTAATGAGGCCTATAATGATTCAGGAAGTGGATATGGCACTTCACGATACTCCAGAAGGAAAAGCTCCTGGGCCGGATAACTCCACTTCAAAAATTTTCCATCACTATTGGCCAATGATAAGGGAGGAAGTGTGAGATATCATTGAGGAATCTAGGGCTTCAGGTTAGGTACTTCCATCTCTCAATGCCACTTTCTCACCCTCATTCCGAAAGAAGAGAAAATCAATCACCCAAAACAGTTCATGCCAATAGCTCTCTGTAATGCAATCTAGAAGATACTAACAAAGGTCATTGCTCGATGCCTCAAACCTCTCCTTCCCTTCATTATTTCACATGAGCAGTTAGGATATGTGGAAGGAATGCAAATCTTGGACAACGTCATTTTGGCACATGAAGTCATCCATTCTCTTCAGAAGACCCGAACTCCAGGGATGTTGTTAAAATTAGATCTTTCCAAATCTTTTGACAAGCGAAGATGGGCTTACATGAAGTATGTTCTCTTGTCCTTTGTCTTTATCTCCTCCTGGGTTGATTGGATTTTAAATCTAACCTCCTATTCCTTCTTTTCTATCCTCATCGATGGCCTTCCCTCCCACCCCTTTTCACCCACTAGAGGGATACAACAAGGGGATCCCCTCTCACCCTTCCTCTTCATAATCATGGTAGAAGGCCTAAGTCATTCTATTCAAGCTTCAATTGCAGACCATACCTTAGTTGGGTTACCCTTGCATGGAATCGATCCTCTAGTCTCTCACAGTCAATTTGTTGATGATACTTTAATGATGGGATCCCCCACGGTCCAAGAGGCCCCAAAAATCCTCTCTCTACTTCAAACTTTATGTGACGCTTCATGAATGGATATTAACAAGGAAAAATCCTAGATATTCTTCTTTAACACCCCGATCCTAGTCCAACTTCACATAACAACGATATTGGGTTTCACTCGAAGCTCCCTTCCATCCAAATATTTGGGTATTCCCCTCCTCGACAAGGCCCTGAGAAACAACTCCTGCGAAGGCCTTCTTACCTCTTTCATGAAAGGGCTAGCCTCTTGGACATTTCGTGCACTCAACCTCCCTAGTCACCTTATCCTCCTCAAATATTTCCTACAATCCCTACCTATCTACACCTTCTTGGCCTTGGCTTCTCCAAGATTCATTCTCAATGCTACCAGAACCTTGCAAAGAAATTTTTCGTGGTAGGGGACAAAGAATGGGAAAAAATTGGCATTGATCAGTTGGGAAAAGATCTACAAACCCAAATCTCAAGGTGGCTTAGGGTTTAGGGATCCAACAACTCTGAATAAATTTTTGAGCACCAAACTCTGGTGGAGATGGATCAAGAGACCCCAATATCTTTGGGCCAAGTTGTGGAAGAGAAGGTATACGCCTAGCATTGCTGAAAATAACCTAATCAGATGGAATGAGGATACTCCAGGGTCCTTAATATGGATGACAGCCAATCAAAATATTTTTTTAGTGGTCACTCATGCCTTCTAGGAAATCCGTAACAGAACAACAACTTTCATCTAGAATGACTCATGGCAATAGTTGCCTGCTCTGGCGCAAGATTCCCTGGAAAACACCTTCCTTGTCCCAGCTACCCAAGCGGGACTGACAATAGTAGCAGACTATTGGCAAGAGAATATCCCTGGAGACACTTGGAGAAGTTGGAAATCCAATAGAGGGGACCTCCATCTTACAAAGCATGTGGATCTACAACCCTAGTACAATCTGATCAATTCTAGAAAAATTCAAATCTTATAGGGAGAGGACATATTACGATGGGGAAATTCTTCACAAGGCATCTTCAACATCCAAGAAGCTTATGCTATCAAGGTGATTCACAACCACAATCCCCATGAGAAAGTCTGGACGAAAATCTAGTCAAATAAGAATTGGTCCAAAATCAGTACCTTCCTTTGGTTGGTGGCTCATGTAAGCATTCTCACTTGGGACAATCTCATGAAGCGGTGATTCACGGGGCCATCCATCTGTCCGCTCTTCTTGAAGGAAGTGGAAACACAAAATCATTTGCTCAATCTCTACTCCTACATCTCCCAAGTATGGGATCAATGCGCTACAACCATGTGCATGTCAGATCGCAAGTGAGAGGGCCTCAGGAAAATCATCGAAGAATGGCGGGATGCAACTTTCCAATTTCCCATTCTAAACTGCTTCTGGAAGCTACTCCCCAGTTTCATCCTATGACAACTTTGGAAAAAGAGAAATAGGCGAATCTTCCTAACTACTCAGAGGGATTGACAAATTATATGGACCCAAATCTGCAGCAACATCAGAGAAACCATCAGTCTGCAATAGTGAAAAGAAGCGGATTTGATTTGTCCTGCACAAGAACAGGGCATCCTGGACAACTGTAATGTCACTTTAACTCCATCTTCCTCCAATTTTCCCCAGCATTCCAAATTCAAGGGTAGACCCTCTCTTTGGTATCCTCCGCCTGAAGGATTTATCAAGTTAAATTTTGATGGTGCCTTAAAAGGAAATCCAATGGAAGCAGGCTTTGGTGCGGTCTTCCACAATAGATAGGGGAACATTTTGCTCATCTCAGCAGGCAGCATGGGTCATACAACAAACAACGTGATAGAGCTATGGGGTCTTAAAAAAGGTATACAATATTATCTAGCTTAGGGATACCACCAATTGATTGTGGAAGGGGACTCCCAATTTATTCTCAACCTCTTTGGGAAAAATTCTTAATGGAGCAGACCCGAAAAAAATCTCTCCCTGCTGGTGTCTCTCCTCTGAGCTCAGGATCATTGTAACTCTCATTTGGACTCACCAAGATCTCACCCCTTTGCATGTAAGACAAAAATCTAATCCGATTGTGGATGATTTAGCCAACATTGGAGTTCCCTTGGGGGGATCTGACCTTCTCTGCATGGCCTCCACCCACCAGGCACATTCAATCCTCCAAAGATGCATGGATAGGCCTCTTAACATAGAAGTCCCCTCAGATGGGGTGTTAGTGAGGATCAGGTGTCACAAGGGAGGGGACAACGCCTGCTAGCACAGTACCAACCACATGACTGGTGCATGACCCTCCCCTCCTCCCACACCATGAACTTATACCGCCTTCATTTGTACCAAAGTGCCATTAATGCTCCAAGTTCGCTTTGCTCTGCCTTCTCGTCTGATGAATGGAATCACCATTACTGTGGTCACCTCTGCGTGTGTGTGTCCTCCCTCTCTAGTGTTATTTCATACCATGAAGCTCACCGATGAATTATTCATCATTTTCTCTTCTCACCAAAGTTTTCCTGCGGTTTGCACCATTCCCTGGTGCTCACCTGCTACATTTTCCATTTCCCTGTGCCTGATCTACTTCGCCTTGCTTCGTCCATGCCTCAACTGCGAGAGAAATCCAAGCGAGTCTCAACCTGGTACCGAAACAGGTCATGCGTGGCCATTCAGCCTCAACCTACTCCCACACCTTCACACATCTCGTCGCCCTCCTCCCCCTCCTGCTCTGGTAAATCCTCTGATAGCCACAGTGGCCTCCTTCCTCTTTCCTTGCCTTGGGCTTATCGATTTGAGTGGTTTGACCTCCTGGGGAATTCACTGTGATTTTACCCAGGGCCATTGTTGAACCTAACCTCCTCCTCCTCGCAACCTGCCTTGGTTGTCCCACCCAATTTGACTGAGAATTCAGATCCTGCACTACTACCAGTGAAATCACCACTACTCTAGTCTCCACGCGTGGATACCTCTGTCCACTGAGAGAAGCCTCAGGAATATCCCCACTCCTGCTCAGATTTCCCTACCTATGAAAAATTCCAAGACGACCTTGCAATTCTGCAAGACCTGGTGTTCGAGGTTCGCAAGGAGGTGGACGACCTGTAGTTTTGCCTGGAAGTCCTGGAAAAGAATGGCACACAATTTCTACAACTACTTTCCTCTCTGCATGGCTCTCAACACACCACATAATAGACACCCAGTGCACCAGCAGCCTCAGCGAAGATATTGGTTCCAACTCTCCAATTGTCAATAGTGGATGACGCGGAAACAAGCTTGACTTCAGCTCTCCAGGCACCCACTTTCGATACTGTGGCATGAAACACATCGAATTCATGAGCTACGACATCTGCCCAGGTGTCAAACTGCATGGCATATTGTTCATTATGTTTATATTTTTCCACTTCTATTTTCGGTTAAATTCCGTTTTGATTGTCTTATGTCTGTCCTTGAGGGTATAGAAGCCTGGGCTTATCGGTTTCCCCTCGAGTTGATTCCATTTCAGTTGGTTAATTTTGTTATCTTAATTGCTATCTGAATCTGTGGTTTTGATTTGGGAGGCTAGCTGAATTGGTTTCCCCCTAGGGCAATTCAGTAACTACAATCCTCGGACAAAGTTGGCGATACTGTAATTTTTTTCTCTAAAAGAATTTATATATATATACTTACAAAAAAAAAAAATGGGGATAGAAACATTCCCTCTAATTATAGGACCATTATGATTAGCCCGATTTTAGCCAAGCTTTATGGAATTATTTTGGAAAAGAAGATTAGCCTTTGTCTATAAAGTCACGGTAAAAGAGATAAAGGCCAGGCCATGTCTAGGAGATATCATTCAACTTTGGACCATATTTTTACCTTTAGGATCATTGTAGAGGAGTTCCGCAATACTAAAACCAATCTTTTTTGTTGTTTTGTTGACTTTAGAAAAGATTTTGACATGGTTCCTAGGAAAAAGCTTTGAAATAGGTTGGAAGAGATAAAAGTGCCTCTTGCATTGAGGGCTACTGCAATAAGGATGTATGAGAACATTATTGCTAAGTTTAAAAACACCGAGGGATGGTAAAAAAAGATTAAATGCAATATCAAAGTCAAACAACGTTGTCTCTTGTCCCATACCCTTTTTGGCATATACATTGACAAGTTAGAATATTGCTTGGAAAAAGTAGGTTGTGTCGGTCCTAGTCTCACTGGTATAGTCAACAATCTTCTTCTTTATGCCGATGATATTGTTCTTATGGAAAGGAGTCCCCCTGATCTTGAAAAACAACAAAGAATCCTCGAGGATTTTTGCTCCGATATGGGTATGACTGTTAACACTGATAAGACTAAGGTCATGATTATTAAATCCAATAAGATCCCTTATGATACCTTCGTATATGACAACAACAACTTAGAGGAAGTGACTTCATACAAATATCTTGAAATTGATATTCACCACAAGCTCAATTGGAATTATAGCATTGAGAAAAGGATTATTGGGGGATGGAAAGCTTATTATGGGCTTGAAAACAATTGTAAATCAGTTGATCTTTGGAGTTAGGATAAGAAGAAACTCCTCTTTGAGACTCTTGTTACACATGTTATTCTTTATGGATGTGAAGTCCGGGGTTGTAGTATCTCTCGTTAATCTTGGAGAAAAATAGAGAAAATACAAAATAATTTTATAACCTATAATCTCAAAATTAAACACCCTATCCCATCCTCCTCTTAGAAACAAGCCTCTTCCCCATTCAAAGCATGGTTATGACTAGATACCTAATGTATAAGAACAAGTTAAACAACACGGAAGACAAGAGGCTTCCTAAAATTGCTTCAAAATCGAGTCATAACCACCATCGACTCAAGAGAGGATGGCATAAAGATACCCGGTCTTGGCTACACTATTGGGGAATCATGGATGACACCATTTTGCAAAATAAAGATACTATTAAAAAAAACGTCAAATCAAAATTTAAGGAGAAAATGTGGTGTGATAAGGAGTTAGAGGGAAAAAAAAATTAAGGTATTATAAGGATGTAATCAACCCTAATATAGAAGATCAAAATTATCTATCTGTTTTTCCAAGTGTAAAGAAAAAATAAGCATTGCTAAGATAAGAACAAATTCTCACGAGCTCCATTGTGAAACTGGGCGTTGGTCAATTCCTAAAACACCATGGGATGAAAGAGTGTGTCACCTTTGTGACACTAAGAAGGTTGAAGATGAAAAGCACTCTCTCTTAGATTCTCTTAGATCTCATTTTCAAAATATTTGTCACACTACCAACCTTCCTAACCTCTTAACTCAACAAAAGTAAGGTGATCTTGGAAAGATTCTCTTAATGCTTTTCGAGCATAGAAACAAAATTCTAAAGAATCGCAACTAATCACTTACACTTATAAGGTCTGATAGACCAATTCGGTCGTAGTGGACATTAATCATCATCATCATCACACACACACACACATATATACATTTTAAATTCAAAAAAATATTTAAAAAAGAAATCTACAATAAAAAAATTTCAAACAATACTAAAATCCCTAAGATAAAACTTTATATTAAAAAGCATTCAAGAACAAAATTAAATACAAATTTTCATAAAAAAAAATTAAATTAAATCTATATATATTAAACAATTTTTTTTTAAATAACATTTTGTAATTTTTTTTTATTTTTTTATGTTTTTTAATTATTTTTAGTTTTTTCAATTTTTTTTAAACCTTTTTAAAGTTTTCAATCCACAAATTTGTTTTTTTACCTTTTTTTTTCTCATTTTCTCTTAGTTTATACACACACACACACACACACACACATTTGCTAAATATTTAAAAATAATGTTATTTAACTACAATTATTTTTTGTGTATTGAAGTAAAGGTAAAAAATGTGTTGAAAATGATATTTTCCACTATATTTAAGATGGAACCATAAATTAATTAAGGAGACATACTTATATAAAAAAATTAATTTAAAAAAAATAAATGGTATACAACATTTTTAACAGTGAAAGAAGCATGGGAAAATGATTAAAAATTTCGTTGATATAT
>JZKD02S2200487.1:393838-410999 GCA_000966675.3 Picea glauca
GAGAACTTTGTAGAGTTCTTATTAAGTTGGTAACTATGTTTTATGGGTTTATTCAAATTTCAAGTGCAGACATTTATTGTATGCATAACTACATTCCACATCCAGAGTACCCACACTGCATCCAAATAGTACCTTGTGACCCCCTGTGACCCTCGAAGTAGAGGGGAGCTAACACAACCCCCCCTCCCCCTGAGCGCACCCGACGCAACGCAAACACTAGGTCTAGTTGTGCAAAGAATATAACACATAGCCAACAGTCTCCCACTTGTTTTTTTCTTTGCATACATGGAGTTATAAGGTTACATAGTTAACAATCCAAGGTAACAATAACCATATATCCTTTACACCAAGAGAAATTCTCAGTGCTCACAAATTTTAATAATGAATCTGCAACATTATTCAAAGTGCCCACCTTCATCAGAAACACCTTATTTTGTTCAACCACATCTCTCACAAAGTGATATTGAACATCGATATGTTTTTTCTTTGAATGATAAGTTGGGTTGTTCGTCAGGATAATTGCAATTTTCACTGTCACAATCTATCCTTATAGCTTGTTGTATCAACCTGATACCTTAACACAATATCTATAACCATATTGCTTCCTTGCTTGCATGAGTGGTTGCCATGTATTCAGCTTTTGTAGTTGAGATTGCCACTACAGACTCTCTTTTGCTCATCCAACTAATTGCTCCTCCAAACAGGTTAAACACATACCCACTTGTAGATATTCTATGACCCATATCTCTAGCCTAGTTTGCATCAAAAAAGCCATATGTGTCCAACAATCTGTCCAATATTGGTCTTCGTTGGTACCACAATCCATAACTAGTAGTTCCATGCAAATACCTAAAAAAACTCTTTACTATTGTCCAATGCCTCTTCCCTAGTTTTGACATATACTTGCTCAAAACTCCCACTGCATGTGCAATGTCCAATCTAGTACAGACCATTGCATACATCAAACTTCCAACTGCATTAGCATGTGGAACATGGGACATGTCATCTTCATATTCTTGTGTGTTGGGACATTGATCCACATATAACTTTACACCTACATGAATAGGAACCCTAACCAGTTTATATTCTTTCATATTAAACCTCTGCAATATTGTGTCGATATATTTCCTTTGACTTAACCAAAGTTTTCTATTTGTTGGATCTCGTTTAATTTCCATGTCAAAAATTAAATTTGTAGCACTAAGATCCTTCATGTCAAATTTAGAGGACAAATGAGTTTTCACATCTTGCATAATCCCCTTGTCGTTTCCTATCAACAACATATCATCCACATACAAGACCAAATAAATGAGTTGATCACTGATTAATTTGAAATACACACAGTGATCTACTTTGCTTCTTGTGAATCCAACTCCCAACATATAAGTATCAAATTTTTTTTTCCACATCCTTGGCGATTTCTTTAACCCATATATGGACTTTTTCATCTTGCATACTAGCTCTTTCTTTCCCTTCACAACAAATCCTTCTAGTTTCTTCATGTAGATTTCTTCTTCCAGATCCCCATGTAGTAATATTGTATTCACATCCATCTATTCTACCTCAAAATCAAACACAACAACAATAGATAAAAGAAATCTAATAGAAGTTAACTTGACAACAAGAGAAAATTTTCACCAAAGTCAATTCCCTCTACTTGAGAATAACCTTTTTCTACTAATCGAGCTTTGTATTTCTCCACTTTCCCTTTTGCATTCATCTTCTTCTTAAACACCCATTTGTTGTTGTTGGAATTTTAGAAGTTATAGTTATCTTCTTTAACATTCATTAATAATTGCATGTAATAGGATCATTGAAAGATAAACAATAAAAAAGCATAAGATATATCCTAGGAAACCCTCGTGGGGGAGAAAACCTAGCAACAAATTCTTCAATATAGATTCCTTCAACTAGTACAATGTCACGTTATAGCTCTCCAAAAATAGACCAAGGCCAAGATACCAAATACCAAGAAACCAAGACCATATGTGCTAGACCTCCTTTGTTATGCTCCAAATACACAAGAGAAGGAAAGATGTATGTGTGTACAAATGAGAGGAACTCGACCTCCATTTAAACACATAACTTGACTCCCGAAAAGATGCAACCCTAAGAGGGGCCATTTTGACTTTGACAACCATAAAATAATAATTTCTTTTGAGCCGATTTATACAATAATATTACAATAACCTTCTCGAGGTTTGACCAATACAAATACAAAAGAATATCTTCCATAGTTACATATATCAACAAATATCAACAATCCCCCTTAACTAGGAAGGTATTTTGTGTTTCCACACGATCTCATGACCATTGACTATTGAACATATGAATCTATACATCATTGGTTATCCATAGTACAACATGACTTCATATCCAATGCATCCAAGGCCTATGGGTAGCTCTCAAATAGCTTCAACATGTCATCATGACATCCACTACCCTACAATACATCTATACCTCATCATGTGCACCCCTGTGACATCAGAACCAATGAATCCAAGGTCTGTGGGTAACTCTCAAATAGCTACAACATGTCCCAAGGAAATCCATTATCCTGCAATGCGTCTGTACCTTGTCACTCCCTCTGAAGAGGTACCACACCAAGCTTGTCCCTGAAGTGCTCAAACTTCATCCTCGACAATGGATTGGTGAACACGTATGCAACCTGCTCCTCGGTAGTCACGTACTGGAGCCTCACTGATCCCCTTTGCACCATATCCCTAATATAGTGATATTTTATCTCGATATACTTTGAACTTTCATGGAGCACCGGATTTTCTAACAACTTCATGCAACTTTGGTTGTCACACCAAATGCAAGCGGCCTCCAGTTTGAGACTAAATAACCTATACAACATCTTTTAAAGCCACAATTCTTCTCTATATGTTGCACATTCTGCCACATATTTAGCCTCATTCTTATTGATTGCTACACATGATTGCTTCATGTTGCTCCATGAAACCATATTGGAGCCTAGACTAAAGCAATATGCGGAAGTACTCTTCTGATCAAGAATATTGTCGTCCCAATATGAATCCGAATATCCATATAACCTGAACTCATGTTCTGTCACATACCTAAGACCATAATCCAATGTACCCTTAAGGTACCTCATCACATGTTTTGTTGTGACCAAATGAACCTACCTAGGTTACTCCATATAATGACTTAGAGTGTTCACAAAAAAACATATATTTGGTCTCGTGTTCGTCAAGTACATCAACGGACCCGCCATCTTCCTGTATAAAGTAACATCCATAGTCTTTGAAGTCGTATCCTACAACAACTTCATATTTGATACCATAGGTGCAACCATTGCCTTGCAATCCAACATCTCGAACCTCTTTAGGATTTCCAAAGCACACTCAAAAAGATCCCATCCTATCTTTGCCATACCTCGAGACCCAAAAAGTAATGCATCATCCCAAGATCTTTCATTTCAAAATCAACATCCAGTTTTCTCTTACACTCTGAGATGAGGTTTTCCACACCTGTTTAAAACAAGTCATCCACATACAACAACAGTATCACTGGACCATCATCCACAACCTTAAAGTAAATTTTAGGTTCTACACTGCTCTTTGTAAATCCTAAGCTCTTCAGAAAATTATCGATCCTGCCATACCATGCTTTGGGTGCCTACTTTAATCCATATAAATCCTTCTTCATTCTACACACATGTGTCTCCCTGTCATGTGCCTTGAACCCTTATGGTTGATCCACATATACTTCCTCTTTAATTTCACCAATCAAGAAGGTTTTCTTCACATCCATCTGATGCAGGTTCCATTTCATTACTGCGGCCAACAAAAGTATAGTCCTGATCACCATGGGAGAAAATGTCTCTTCATAGTCAATGCCCTCTTTCTAAGAGAATCCTCGAGCCACAATTATAGCCTTATACTTTTCAATACTACCATCAGCTACATGTTTCATCTTGTAAATCCATTTTGAACTTACTATTGATTTCTCCTTTAGTCTGGGGACCACATCCCAGACATCATTCTTTACTATGGACTGGTATTTCTCTCCTATGAAATCCTTAAATACGCTCTTTTTTGCAACCTCTTCATAACTAGATGGCTCTACATCGACAATATCACACAAACATGCCACATAGCTAGAATACAGTTTCGACTTCTTACTTTCCCTAAGATATTTTTCTGGGGCACCATATATTTCTTCATCTTTGATGAGCTCATGTGCCCAAGCTGGCATTTTCTTGTGAGAAGGCATTTTTCCTGGCATTTGAGGTTCTTCCATGTCATTATCCTGATGAATGGCTTCCTCTAGTTCATCTACTTTTGCCTCTGGAACTCTAGTAACTTCATTCTCCTCTTCACGAACCTCTTTTGCATAGTCCTGTTTTGATTTGTTGAAAGATGCACTCTCATCGAAGGTGACATCTAGGCTAATCTCAACTTCCAGTGACTAAGAATATATATCTTGTATTCCTTTGATGTGTCATTGTAACCAACAAATATGCCATTCTTTCTAGATGGATCCAATTTTGTCCTATTTTCCTTGGGGAGATGCACAAATACGGGGCAACCAAATATCCTTAGATGGATGACTTCTGGCTTCTCTCTTGAAAACATCTCCTCTGGTGTCTTGTTTTCATGTAATTTGTGGGGACTTTTGTTTTGCATGTACACTGCAGTCTTTGTTGCTTCTTCCCACATATGCATAGGTAGATCTTGATCATGGATTATATCCTTCACTTCTTCCATGATCGTTTGATTTTTCTTTTCTTCTACTCCATTATGCTAAGGGTTGTAGGGAGTAGAAAGTTCCCTCTTAATCCCAACTTCCTTGCAATATTCATTTAATTCCTTTGAAGTTAATTCTCTTGCATTATCTGATCGCAAGGTCTTTATATTTATTTCTGTCAGGTTTTGTACGAGTGCCTTGAATTCTTTGAATTTTCCAAACACTTCATTCTTTTCCTTCAACAAATAGATCCAAGTTTACATTAGTAATCATCAATAAAATACACATAATATACATACCATCTTAGTGAAAATGTTGACATCGGTCCCCACACATCCGAGTGCACTAATTCCAATAATCTTTTGGTTGTGCTATCGCTTCTAGGAAAAGAGTGCTTCACATTCTTTCCTTGTGCACAACCTTTGCACACACTGTCTGTTTTTTCCTAGATCTCTGGTAGTCTTGTCATCATCTTTATCACACTTGGTAGGGCCTTGTAATGTAAGTGAGAAAATTTCCTATGCCATAATTCATTGGGATTTATAGTGTCATGAATTAATGTTTAATCTAATCGCCCTTTCAATTTATAGAGTCCTCCCTCTTAAACTCCACTCACCACAATATCATCAAAAGTCTTCCCTCTAGGACACATAAGAAATTGTCCATCAACAAATGAAACTTTGTAACCCTTCTCATCAAATGCTGAAATTGAGAGAAGGTTCTTCTTCAATTCAAGAACATAGATAACTTTTCATCTTGATTGGCTTTCCTGAGTCTAACTTGTAGGAGGCTTCTCCTACCCCTTTGATCGAATACTGATAGTCATCTCCCAATTTCACTTTGTGTGGTGAATCCTTATGAGTAAGGTTAGACATGAGTCTTTATAACATGTCATGTTCTTTGAAGCACCCCTTCCCACCAGCCAAATTTCCCTTCCATGAGTGAGAGTTCATGTAAGGGATGAGATAAGAACATGCTCCTCATCACTTGATTCGTCTTCCTTTGCAAACTTCTTAGGTGGCTCATCATCTTCAGTTGTATGAACATGATTCCTTGTACCTCCTTTCTTTTCCCTTAGTCTCTGAATGAGGGAACAATTCCTATCAATGTGTCCCATTTTCTGACAACAAAAACATCTAATATTTGGGTTATTTATTTGGCCCTTCTTAAACTTCTTGGGTGAGGGGGGTTATTTATTGCACTTTCCTTTCCTGGTGTGGGTGGATAGGTATTTATCATCATCTATCATATTCTCTTCTCTTGTTTTCATCCTTGCTTCTTCTTGGTTGCAATCTTCCCATATCCTATTGAACTTGGGTAACTTCCTTCTTGAGCATATCCCTTGAATAAATCCATCCCATGACATTGGGAGGCCATTCAAGGTGGTCATCACCATTTATTCTCCATTCACTATATCACCAATGGATTCTCTCTTCTCCTTGATCTGGTTCACTCTTGAAAAGTAAGAGTGGATGGCTTCTGAATTCTTCATACTCACATTCTTTAACTAAGTTCTCAAAGTCATTCTTTGGTTGATGTTGTTGCCTTCAAATAGTCGAGTTAAGGAATCCATCATTTCTTTTGGAGTGGATAATGAAGATATGTGATAAACAAGATGGTCCTTAATGGAGTCTGCAATAATCCTCTTTGTTTTGACCATATCCTTCTTTTGACTTACTTTAGCCTCATCTCCATTTGGTTTTGAAACCTCTTCTTTAGTGAACTTCTCTAGATCACGTTCTTCTAGGAGGAGGGATACTTTGTACTTCTAGGCTCTGGAGTTGTCACCTCCCTCTAGCTTCTCATCAATATTGGTTTTCGTAGTCATCCTACCCCTAAATCACAAATTATGTATTCTGAAGATCTGATCTAGGGAAAAGATGTGCTCCACTAGGGCGCACTTTTTGGTGGTCTTTTTCTTGTCCAAAAACCACTCCTATCAAGAAAAATGACTCCTTTTGTCTTCTAGATATGTGAACTGTCTTCTATTTAGGCCTACTCTGATAGCATGTTGGAATTTTAGAAGTTACAATTATCTTCTTTAACATTAATTAACAATTGCATGTAATATGATCACTAAAGATAAAAAAATCATAGAACACAAGATATATCCTAGGAAACCCTTGTGGAGAAGAAAACCTAACAAACAATTCTTCAGTATAGATTCCTTCAACCAGTACAATGTCATGTTATAACTCTCCACAAATAGACCAATACCAAGATACCAAAGACCAAGAAACCAAGACCTCCTGTGCTAGACCTCCTTTGTTATTCTCCAAATACACAAGAGAAGGCAAGTTGTGTGTGTACAAATGAGAGGAACTCAACCTAAATTTATTCACATAACTTGACTCCTGAAAAGACGCAACCCTAAGAGGGGCCATTTTGACTTTTACAACAATAAAATAATAAATTCTTTTGAGATGATTTATACAATAATATTACAATAACCTTCTAAATTTTTTAACAATACAAATACAAAATAATATATTCCGTAGTTACATCAAAATATCAACAATTTCCAATGGGATTTCTTTCAGTCGACAACTACACTATATCCCAAGCCTCATTCTTGTCTGGAGATACTATTTCTTCCACCATGGCCTTTTTCTAGAGTTTTCCATCCTCTAAATCCACTACCTCCCTAAGAGTTCTATATCATCTAGATCCCAAGCCTCATTCTTGTCTAAAGTTGCCATTTCTTCCACCATGGCCTTTTTCCAGAGTTTTCCATCCTTTGAATCCACTACCTCCCTAACAGTTCTAGATCATATTCAATAATAAACAAAGTAAAATTTCAATGGAAATCATATGGAGTATACCGTTTTGGTTGCCTTCTTTCCTGAACCGATCTCTTGAATATTGGAGTATAATTATCTTCTTCTTTCGATTCATGTTCTTCTGTAGAGTCTGATTCACCACCTTTTAAATCAAACTCTATTTTCTCTTGTCCTTCCTTCATTGGAAGGACTTTTTGTTTGATAAGATATTTGATTTCTCTAAATACCACATCTCGGCTATACACTGCCTTTTTAGTTTCTGGTCTTCAAAGCTTATAACCTTTCAAACCATATTTATTCCTAATAAAGATACATTTTTTTAGCCTTTTTATCTAGCTTACTCCCGCTTTCCTTTGGAACGTGAACATAGGAATCACAACCAAGTACTCTGATATTTGTGAGAGAGGGTTTCTTACCAATCCATACCTTGTGTGGATTATTTTCATCTAATGCTAATGAGGGTGGTCAATTGACCAAGTAGCATGTAGTACCCACTACCTCTACCTAGAATTCTTGTCATAACCTGGCACCGCTCAACATGCAACTTTTTTTTCCCATTAGTATCATATTCATATATTATTCTAAGGTGTATTTGGATTAATATTCTTCCTTTCTATACCACACTTCTTACAAAATTCTTCAAATTTGTTTCCATTGAATTCTCCACAATTATCCATCATCGATACCTTAATTATTTTATTTGTTTGATTCTCCACAAGGGCCTTAAAATCTTTAAGCCTATCAAAGACTTCAAATTTCTTCATGAGGAAATATATCCAATTATTCCTTGAGAGTTCATTTATAATGAGACACAATACACATATTTTCCCAATGATGGAGCCGACAAAGGTACAAACACATCATTGTGAACCAACATTAAAATTCCCTCTTCCCTCATTACAACATAGGGTAATATTACCTTATTGTGTTTCCCATATACACAATATTCACAGAAATCAAAATCAAGAGAAGAATGTTTCCTTGCATCTTATACAGAGTTCCAAATTGAACTCCCTTCAAAAACAACATTTCTCCTTGAACCATCCTGTAATATCCCTAAGGACGAGCCCTGTTGTAATCATGTTTATCAATTGTAAATCATGTTTATGAATTTTAAATCATGTTTTGTAGGCTGGTGAGCCAAGCATTGATAAGTTGGTGGGCTTATGTGTTTATTAGACCGGAGAGCCTAAGTGTTAAAGGAAAAGAGCATGTTTTTGTATATGTAATATGTAGAACATTAATAAAGATTAAACATCGTTGCGTGCAGACCTACCATGAAGAAAGAGTGATGTGGGACTAAGATTACACAGGGTGGGTAAGGGAAAAGGGGCTAAAAGTTTGGAAAGAGGGGCTAAGATTAGGGGCTTAACTCATTGAGAATAATGTTTTATTATTATTCTAAAGTTGTGTGACAAAACATGTTTTTATCCTAAGTCCTAGGAGAGGAAACACATGCAGCTCCAATATGTGCAAAAGGGAATGCATGTAGCTCCAGGAAGACAAGTGTTGACTTTGGCACATGCGGTTAAAAGATAAAGTGTCAGTTGAGTTTGGGTTTCCTCCTCCATTATGTCGTCGGCTGTTTGAAACTGTGAATTATGTCTTATCTCTGCATGCATACCCTCAAGTAGCTTTGAAACCTGAAGCCTGTGATGTTTTCTTGAGGAGCCGATACACCCTCTGTCTAAACCGTCGAGTCTTTGTTCAAGCTCTGCCTGGATTTCCTGTCACGCATCCTGAAACCGGTGTTACCGGAACCATGTTGTGTCTTAGTGACCTATTGTTGCTGTCACCTGTGAGTTAACCAAAAGTTGTTGTTGTTGTTGTTATCCTGAACTTGTGGGAATTGGGTTGAAAACTGGTTGAAGAACCGGGTTGTTAGGACCGTGGTAGAAGAGGCAGGTTGTCAGGCCTGTGAGAAACTCTCTCCAAGTGAGAGTGTCTATTGGGAAGTGGTTTTCTCTCAGAGAGAGTCCAACACCAACTACGGAGCTTTGAGAATTCCTTATTCGGCCTATTGTTGAGACACAAAGAGGGAGGTGAAGCACCGATGGATTGTGTTTCTAAAGGTGTATACTCCCAGGTGGAACAGGCATGTGGGGAATGAGAGTTCGTGGGTAGTGGGCATAAGAAGGCTCCTGGAGAGAATCCTTCTGGTTGTTCTGTGCAGTTTTCCTGTAACCTCAACCTAGTCTAGTATTCCCTTACCCTAGGTGGAGCTTGGTCCCAACTCGGGGGTGACCCACTGCTGAGCATGATGAGTAGCATGGCCTAAGCCTGGGAGGGTCATGGAAGGTATGCACATATTTGGTGGAGTTACAACAGTTTCAAAGATAAGTATATGCATGTGTTTAATTTCAATTAAACTGCATGCCTATGATGCTTGCAATATTATCATGTATTCTGTTGCAATGATATTAACTGTTAATTCCATTAATTCTATATGTTAGTAGTAATTATATGTTTACTCTGTGTTAATTCATTTAATTTCATTTAAATGCATACTATATAAGTTTGAGAATGTTTTCGCGTAGTAGCATTGCTCGGTCGTGGGGTTGATGGTCAGGGACGTTAGAATATGGTATCAGAGAATGGTTACAACACTGAGCCTGGATGGGCCATGTTAAAGGAAGTTGAAGAAAAAGTTTCAAAATAATTGTTATCGAAGTAGACAAAATTTGAGTTCAGAGCCCATAGTTTCCAAGATGAGCCTGGATGGGCTAGATAAGTGGTGTTTAGACCCAAGGTTTTGAGAGGAAATGGTGTCTAGAGGACTAATTTTGGACCTCAGAATGTTTCTGAGTGCCAAGGGGTTACTTGGCCATGTTAGGAAGCTCAAGAGGAGTAGCGGTAGAATAAAATCACAGCCGATGTGGTATTTGACCAGAGAGAGAGAGCGCTCAACACTTGGGGTGTTGGAGCCATAGAATCTGTTCGGATAGAAGGGAAATTTAGTACAACCATTAGATTTGGAGAAGGAATAGGAGGGTTATCCTAGAATCCCTTTGGAGTTCAACAATCGAGAGAAGTAGGGTGCACAAAGGCATAAACACTCGAAACCTGAAACCCCAAAGTCTCGAGGGATATCTACACCGTAGATTTAGAGAAAAGAGATTGACTGTTGGATCAAGAAGAAGAGAAGATTGTAATTTTGGGAGTTTGGTTGTCGAGAGGAGTGGGATGTGCAGTTTAAAAAACTCCCGAAGTCCGAAGTTTCGAAGTGAAAGAGTAGACGTGATGGGGTTGGATGACGTCGCTAGTATTCCGCCGTGTGGCATCTTGTGTGAATAAGGTTAGTGGGACCCAAGTTTACGTAACGTAGTTAAAGATAGAAGGACCCATAGTGGCCTTGATCATGATACATCAAGATCAATGTCTAGGAGACATTGCAGGGACCCAAGTTACATGGAAGATAATTCTCCAAGGTGGTCCCATAATCCAAACTGGGGTTTCACTGAAGGGTTTACTTGTCAGTGTCAGAAGAATTGCGGGATGAAAGGTGGGTTACTCCAAACCACCATTGCATGCCCCCACAATTTGGAAAAGCATAAGTGATGTGATGTAATGACATCAACAAAGTGTCATGGAAGTGTTTGGGGTGTGCGAATGTGAAATATTCTAAAGTCCCGAAGTACCGGAACTCAAATTCCTGAGGTTCCGCCATGAGTATCAACTGTTGGATGTTGGGTAGATGTGGATGGTTGATCCTCCCTACATCGTGAGTTCGTTAGTTCATAACTTGAGAAGTTTTTGGGAAGTGCTTTGAAACCTCCCAGAAAGTGAAGTCATGAAGTGCCCTTTTTGTTAGGCGAGTGGTCACGACTCACGATCACGTGAGTTGGGGACTAAGAGAGAAGGGGCTAATTCCCTAAGGATTGTTACAGATCCGAGAAGAGATCAGAAAATTCATGAAATATGAACGTTTCTTAAAAACAGACTCGGTTTATGAATTCTGTGGGATTTGTTTTTAAGGAATGATGGCTTGACAAATTCTAGTTGTCTACACATTGTGTTTGGAGAAGTTAACAAGTGTCAGAACTGAATAGAGTTGGCACAGAGTGTAGGAATGGAGGAAGCACATAATTCTTCCAGTTCATATAATGAAGTAAGAGGAATGAATGTTCATTTGGGAGTTGAAGGATCAAACTCCAATGGGAATTGAGAAGAGATAGATAAGGAAGGGCATATGATGAAAATCATTGAAAAATTACATAAAGATGCCCAAAATCATTGAACAAATAGCAGAAAGCTCAGGAAAGATCAAGATAAACAAGGTGAATTTAAATTAAAGTTGTTGAAGAGTCTGGAGAGAATAGAAAAGAATTTGGACAAGGGGAGAGACTAGAGGAAAACTGGGAGTCATCCGACTTTTGAGGGAAGAAGATCAAGGAGTGTTGATAAACACCATCATCACTCCCAAGGTCTCTCCAAGAGGAGGGCACATAGTATTTCAATCCCATCCCCTACTAGAAAGAACAGGATATATGGAGTGGATTAACTAAAGGGATAAATGAACAAGATTAAACCTCCTACGTTTGATGGAGAGCACAAGAAGGAGGAAGATGTTGAAACATGGTTGCTCGGCATGAAGAAATATTTCCAACTGTAGAATTATTCCTCTCATGCAGAAGGAATAATTGCAATGTATCAACTGAAGGGAAAGGCATCCATGTGGTGGGATAAGCTTGTGCAGGTACAACACATTAGAGAGAAACATATCACTTGGAGAGAATTCAAGAGGTATTTCAAGAAGAAATAATTGACCAAAAGATACTATGATAGAAAGATGAAAGAGTTATTTGAACTCAAAATGGGCATCATGACCATTGATGAATACGAATGAAGATTTTTGGAATTGTTGAAGTATGTTCCATTCATCAAGGATGAGACAGTCAATATTCAGAGGTATCTAAGTGGATTTCCACCTTCCATTGGTGAAAAGATTCAGTATGATGATCACGAGACTATGGAAGAAACGATAAGAGGAGCGAAATGCTTATATCAAAAACAAAGAGAGAAGCCTACTTTTTGGAAGGCTTGGGAAGACAAGAAGAAATTCCATATGGATCAGAGGAAGAAGGGAACTAAGATGCCCTTTTTCAGAAACAGTCCTCAAGGACAACAATCGTTTAGAGAGCTGAGAATGGTTGACATAGGGGAACAAAGGCCAAGACAGACACCCATTCAGTGTTGGGGCTGTCAGGGGAACCAAAAGTACAGAGTTTGTCCCCATAAAAATGGCAAAGTGAGAGTTGTCCATAATTTTCAGCAACATGAAACAGTGGAGGACATGGGCAGTAGAATGCCAAGGATCTATGCAAAACAAGCAAGCTGAATTTCAGTCACACATGATTGAAGTGGAAGGTATGATTAACAACCAACCATTTACTATTTTAATTGATTTAGGGGCTAGCCATAGTTATATAGATCCTAGAGTGGTGGAAGGTTTGCAATTGTTGAGAAGCAAACATGAAAAGTCTTTGTTATTGCAACTAGCTACATGAACCAAGAGGAAAGTCATTGAGTTGGTTAAGTCCTGTCCTTTGGACATGAATGGACTGAGCACAAAGGATGAATTGAACGTTCTACATTTAGGTTCTTATGATTGTCTAATTGGGATGGACTGGTTGGACCAAAACCATGCCATATTGGACTATCGTAACAAGGAATTCACTTGCCTGGATGAGGAAGGAAATTGGGAAGAAGTACAAGGAATTCCCAGAGTTGTTTCTATCAGAGAAATCTCAGCAATGCAGTTGAAGAAGTGGTACAGGAAAGGTTGTCAATTATTTGCAGCCCATGTGGAGGAAACACCTAAGGATAAGGTGTCAAATATTGAAGAGCATGCAATACTAAAGGAGTTTGAAGATGTATTCCAGTAGGTACCAGGATTACCCCTGAAGAGATATATTGACTTCTCTGTAAACTTGATGCCTGGAGCAGCTCTAGTGTCAAAAGCTCCTTACAAAATGAGTACGCCAGAGTTGAAAGAGTTGCAATTGAATCTTGAAGAGCTCTCGAAGAAGGGGTATATACACCCAAGTGTGTCACCTTGGAAAGCCCCGATCTTGTTCATGAAGAAGAAGAATGGAACGTTGAGATTGTGTATTGATTTTAGACAATTGAACAAAGTAACTATAAAGAAAAAATATCCTCTGCAGAGGATTGATGACCTCTTTGATCAGTTGAAGGATGCAAAGATATTTTCTAAGATAGAAATCAGGTTGGGATATCACCAGGTAAGGATAAAGGATGAAGACATCATAAAGACCATCTTTAGAACAAGGTACGGTCATTATGAGTTCACAGTGGTGCCATTTGGGTTGTCAAATGCACCCATTGTTTTTATGTGCTTGATGAATGGTGTATTCAGGGACTATCTAGACAAGTTTGTCATAGTCTTTTTGGATGACATTCTGGTGTATTCCAAGTCGGAGGAAGAGCATGAGTAACATCTAAGGATGTTGTTGCAAGTGATAAGAGAGCACCAATTGTATGCCAAGTTGAGAAAATGCTCATTTTATCAAAAACATATCCATTACTTGGGGCATATTATTTCGAAGGATGGGATAGTTGTAGGTCCTGAGAAGATTGAGGCCATTAGAGAATGGTCAGCGCCTAAAAATGTGTCGAAGGTTAGATCCTTTATGGGTCTAACCGGTTATTACAGAAGGTTTATCACAGGGTTCTTGAGGATAGTTCACCCTATCACTTCCTTGCAAAGGAAGGAGAGGAAGTTTCAGTGGACAGAGGATTGTGAGAAAAGATTTCAGAGATTGAAGCAACTATTAACCAGTGCTCCAATCCTGAGGATTGCAAATCTGAATGAAGACTTTGTAGTCTGTAAAGATGCATGCAAAGAAGGACTGGGAGGAGTCCTCGGTCATAATAGATTCATAATTTGTTATGAATCCAGAAAGTTGAAAGAGTGCGAAAGGAACTACGAAACTCTTGATTTTGAGTTGGCAGCCATAGTACACGGTCTAAAGAAGTGGAGGCATTACCTCATGGGAAGGAGGTTTGAACTGAGAACATACCACAACGGTTTGAAATATTTGTTTGATCAGCCAAACTTGAACGCTAGATAGAGTAGGTGGTTGGAGTTTCTCTATGAGTACGATTTTGATATCAATCATATCAAAGGGAAGGAGAACAAAGTGGTTGATGCACTTAGTAGGAGAGTGCATGAATTACATGCTACAACCATTATCATGTACCGAACTAATATTAAAAGCAGAATTTTGGAGGCTACAAATACAGATTTGCAATACATGGATTTGGTAGCAAAGCTACAACAAGGTAATATTCCACAGAAAGTGGAGAATTATAAGTTGGAAATTGATGGAATACTTTTGTACAAGAACATAATTTATGTACCTAATGTCTAAGACCTTAAACTTATGATTTTGCATGAAATGCATAATGTGCCTTATGCTGGTCACCCTGGATATCAAAAAACTGTGGCAGTAGTCAAGATCCATTACTTTTGGCCAAGTATGAAGAAAGAGATTGTTGAATGCATTGCTATATTTATGGAGTGGCAGAAGGTTAAAGCTGAGCACAGGCACCCAATAGGGTTGCTTCAACCTTTACCCATTCCCGAGTGGAAGTGGGAGGTAGTGACAATGGATTTCATCACAGGATTGACCAGAAAAGGAAAGCAGCATGATTCAATCATGGTGGTGGTGGACAAGCTTACGAAAGATGCCCATTTTATTCCATTAAAGACTACTCACAAGGTAGCTAACGTTGATGATATTTTTATGAGGGAAATATCACGATTGCACGATATTCCCAAGACAATTGTGTCTGACAAGGACCCAAAATTTACTTCCAAGTTATGGAAGGGGTTTTCAAGGGATTCAAAACGAATATGAACTTTAGCACAACCTATCATCCCAAGTCTAATGGGCAGATAGAGAGGGTGAATCAATTAATAGAAGACATACTAAGGATGTATGTGATGGACAAACCATCGAAATGGGAAGACTACCTACATTTGGTAGAATTCGCCTACAACAATGGGTATCAAGCATCGTTGAAGATGAGCCCATTTGAAGCACTTTATCGAAGAAAGTGCAACAATCCAGTAAGATGGGATAATCTAGCTGATAGGGCAGTAGTTGGGCCAGAGTTGCTCAAGGAAATGGAAGAACATATGCTAAAAATTAAGCAGAATTTGAAAGCTGCCCAAGACAAGCAGAAAAATTATGCTGATATAAACAAAACCCACAGAGAGTTTAAAGTGGGAGAGAATGTTTTCCTGAAAGTGAAAGCCAATAGAAGTTCCCTGAAGCTGGGAAACTATGCCAAGTTGGCAACCAGATTTTGTGGGCCATTTGAAATCCTAGAAAGGATTGGGCTAGTTACATATATGCTTGCATTGCATCCATGACTATACATAATGTGTTTCATGTTTCATTGCTTAAGAAATATATACCTGATACTAATCATGTAATTCATTGGAATGTGATTTAGGTGGAGCAAGAAGGTGTCCTACAAGTCCATCTTGTGCGCATATTGGACCGGGAAAGAAAACATCTTTGGAATCGATCCATAAGGCTTGTAAAGGTCCAGTGGACTTGGTATGGTCTTGAGGATGCAACATGGGAGAATGAGGATTCTATGCAGGCAGAATACTCGCATATTTTTGAAGATTTTGAAAATCTTGTGGATGTTGTGTGAAAGTTGCACTAAGGATAGTGCAAAAATAAGGGGAGGGGATTGGAATATCCCCAAGGATGAGCCATGTTGTAATCATGTTTATGAATTGTAAATCATATTTTGTAGGCTGGTGAGCCAAGCATTGAGAAGTTGGTGGGATTATGTGTTTATTAGGGCGGAGATCCTAAGTGTTAAAGGAAAGGAGCCTATTTTTGTATATGTAATATGAAAAACATTAATAAAGATTAAACATCATTGCGTGCAGACTGACCATGAAGAAAGAGTGATGGGGGACTAAGCTTCCATAGGGTGGGTAATGGAAAAGGGGCTGAAAGGTTGGAAAGAGGGGCTAATCTTAGGGTCTTAAGTCCTTGCGAATAATATTTTATTATTATTCTAAAGCTATGTGACAAAACATGTTTTTATCCTAAGTCCTGGGAGAGGCAATGCATGCAGCTCCAACGTGTGCAAAAGGGAATGCATGCAGCTCTAGGAAGACAAGTGTCGACCTGGGCACATGTGGTTAAAAGCTAAAGCGTCAGCTGAGTTTGGGGTTCCTCCATTCTGTCGTCGGCTGTCTGAAACTGTGAATTATGTCTGATCTTTGCATGCATACCCTCACGTAGCTCTAAAACCCGAAGCTTGTGATGTTTTCTTGAGGATTCAATACACCCTTTGTCTAAACCATTGAGTCTGTGTTTGAACTCTGCATGGATTGCTTTCCACGCATCCTGAAACCAGTGTTACCTAAAACGTGTTGTGTCTTAGCGACATGTTGTTTCTGTCATCCGTGAGTTAGCCAAAAGATATTGTTTCTTATGTTATCCTGAACTTGCAAGAATTGGGTTGAAACCTAGTTGAAGAACTGGGTTGTCAGGCATGTGGTAGATGTTGGTTGTGGAGCCTGATTATCTTCCTGATGCAGAGGTCCTTGCTTTCAGCCGTGTTTATACCCCATGAAGTATTTACACCCCAGAAGTATGTACACTCTTCCACGCGGG
>JZKD02S2200487.1:425277-442437 GCA_000966675.3 Picea glauca
TCTCTAGTTTTCTGAAATCCACTTGAGTCAGATATAACGACTCAAAGCTCCTCGTAATCCACCGGCGTGGATCCTTTTTCGTGAATCCAGACTTCACGGTTCATGAATTAGAAAAAATTTATCTTCCCTTTTTAACTTCCGTCTTCATAGAATTCCAGTGCGTCAAATCAACAGCTGACACTCGCCTTGAATCAATGGTCTAGATCTCTCCTCATGAATCATAAGTTCGCGTTTCAGAATTTTCGAGAACAATTCCTCTGTTTTTCAAAACTTTGGATTTTTTGATTTCCTGATGAAAGAAATGAACGGTTCGATCTTCCTTGAGATCGACGGTTCAATACCTTCCCTGAGTTTTCGAGTACTGAACGACTCTTAGCGTTATCCTCCTCGCAGTTGGCTGGATCTGACGGCTCACAGGTTTTCGGCACTTCTTCCTGGAAGCGCTCCATTGTACGATTCTACCCTTGTTAATCTCTTTCATGATTCAGAACTTGGAGTGACGAATAATTTGGCTTGCGCTCCAAGTTCACGATCCCCGAATTCACGAAACGATCCAATGGTTCAAAAACCAACTGCGATCAACAACCCACGTTTACTTTGAATACAAGGGTGGCGAGTTTCTCCATCCACTAACCACCTTGTAGCTTTTGGCTATCTTACGGTCCCCGCGATTTCACGAGTTTCCGACGGAGAATTCTGACCATTCGTTGAAATTCTCAATGAATTCTTTCCAAATATCTGGGCGTCAACTCTTCTGGAATTGACCTCCTCCCTAACTTGAAGTATCACGAATAATTCGACAATGTTTTCCTTCCCAAACTTTGGTTAATGAAATTTTAACTTCACCTTTCCGCACACTTGCGCTCGGTCATGTGAACTTGCACTGTTCCTCTCTGAGCTTTTAACTGACTCAGTCTCAAAGGGACTCGACCCTTCTGTGTTTTTCTGAAAGACTTTCGGGTGCCCATCTGTACCTTCTACGCTCGTCTCCTGGAATCTTTCGAACTTAAAACAAGTTCCCTCTATAAGCACTCCTTATGCTGGATATGCACACTCTACTAACTAAAGCTCTATGCTATCTCTTCTGAGCTTTGTTTTCTGAACTGGAAGCATTATGTGTCTCTTCCATTTCCTTGCACTTTGTGGCAATTCCAAAACAATTCTGGCACTCGTCAGCCTTCTGCAATACAACACGCAGACAACTAGAATTTGTCAAGCCTTCGTTTTCTTGATAATTATTCATCATTCATAAACAATCCAATTTATGAAAATGTTTTCAATTTCATGAATTTTCTGAGCTTTGCTAGGCTTTGTACTTTTTGGGTGTTTTGAAACTTCAGTTTTCGGGACTTTCAGGTTTTCGGTACCCGGGACTTCGGGTTTTCGGCACCCGGGAGTTCATTATGCAGTGACTCCCCACCTCTTGTCATTTCAATTACCGAATTCCAAAATTCCGATTTACTTTACCCTCCGGGCCCACATCGCACAGTGGTCACGAACAACCACGGTGGCACGTGGCACATTCATGAGGGTCCACGTCACTTTCAATGATGTCATCAGGTCCCACATCTCTCGCTTCTCTTCTCGTCCCACTGGCACGTGGTACATATCCATGTGTCCACGTCCATTCCTAGAAAAATCCGACGGTCAGATCTTTCTCAGATCTACGGCGCAGATCCTTTCGGGGTTTTGGGCTTCCAAACGCTGATGCGCTCTAACTCCCGTTATCCCCCCGGGCTAGACTCGTGGCTCACATGACCTCCCCTTATATGACCACAGTCATACCTCCTATCGGGGTTTTGGACTTTCCAATTCCGAAACACATATGTCCTCAGGATTCGCAATTCCCCGAACCCCGATTTCCCGGTGGATGGCTCTCCTTCCAGAACTTTCCGGAATGCCTCGATCTCGGCCATGCATCCCCATGAATGGACGGTTCAGATCTAAGCGTGGGATGTCGCAACTTGGTATTCCCCGATGACAAGTTTCTAGGTCAACTCAAAACCCCGGTAGCCGATATACCGATGGGTCGCTCGATCTCCGCCACGTGTCCCCACAAACGGATGGCTCGGATCGTTCCTAGGACTTCCACCATGAAAATTCCCGATCTCATGTCATCGTCACTCCCAATTTCACGAATGTCGATATCTCGATGGCCACACCTCTCGTTGGGACTTTTCCTCTACTGTTCACGAAGTCTTTAACCCCCGTGCAACTCTCGACAGATCTGATGGTTGTCGGGTCTCTGGATCAGGATCCAATGGTCCAGTTCTGTTCTTCCTATGCGCACACTCTAGAGACTAAACTCCGAGCATATTCACCCGTTCCAACGGCTGACGGGTTCTTCGCTCTAGATCTGACGGTGCAGATCATTTCTTCATGTGCTTACGCTCCTCCTGCTGCTCCCTGGACGTGAAAACCAACGGTCCAGATCTCCTTCTGTTGCCGATCTGATGGCTGCTGTGCTCCCTCCTGAGGTTGCACTCTTTCTTCCTGGCCTTAAAAGAATTCCAAGTCCTCAAAGGTCTCGAACTTTGCTTGTTTCTCCTCTGTGAGATCCACGAATTTGAGTCCTCGCCTGCGCTCTCAATGACGTTGTTCCTCCTGAGCTTATCCTTGAATCCCCAAGGGATTCTTTGACTTCTGCGCCTCTGCAGAGTCTTCACATGCACACAGAGGTGCTATCCATCCTGAGCTTTCCTGTAGCTTCGACCTCCACAGAAACTCGGTTCTTTTTCTTTCCTTTCTCCCACATATGGAGAATTTGACGCCCTCTTGGTTGTCCTCCTGTTGAGCCTTCAGGGTGTTCAGCGACCCTGTGAAGATCCTTCAGTGGATTCTTCCTCTAAGTTCCAGAACTCAAAGAGTTCTCTTCTCTTACTGTGCCTTTCTGCACAATGTCTCAATGCCCACCTGGCATAGTATCTTTTCATAGAACGTTCAACAGTTCTTTCCTCTGTGCACTCCTTGCACCTGCTCAATGCCCACTTGGAAGAGCTCTCAGAATCCCCTAGTGATTTTGGTTCTTCTTGAACTCACAACAGAGTTCTTCCTCAACACCACTGTGCATATGCATAATGCCCACTTGGCAGAGCGTCAAGAATCCTCAGTGATTCTGACTTCTTAAGAACTCACAGCAGAGTTCTTCCCAATGCACCACTGTGCATATGCTCAATGCCCACTTGGCAGAGCTTCACAGAACTCCTTAGAGATTCTGTCTGCAACTGTGTTTCTCATACGCAGCCTTCCCTCCTGAGGTGTTCAGCAACCTCAAGGTATTCTCCCTTTGAGTTGTTGATTTGAGCTGTGTGCCCACCTGGCACGTCTTTGTCTGAATCCACGGAGTTCAGATATGCAACTTCTATGCATGGCTATCAGAAACCACAGTGTTCTGTCACACCCTCCTGGTATGAAGCCTCAAAGACCTCTCAAGCCTGAAACCAAATCAACTCCTTCAAATGCACAACTACATCTACAACATAAATTCACAGCATAAAATAGAACACACCAAGACATTCATTCAACACAGAAGTACATGCAGGTAAAACTGCTTCTGTTTGTATTAATAAAATGCCTCTTTACAAAGGTGTTCCTAAGCTCAGACTTTAACAGAGTCTCAGCTCCTTCTCTCCTCTGCTCTCTACTCGTAGACTCTCTCCTATGCTCCCACACACTTCTGGTGTGGAGTCCTCTCTCCCTGTGGACTTATGCCACACTGGTTGCGGTCTCATAACGCCGCTATACTTCCTGAGCTTAAAAACTCGTCTAGCAACTCCTTGACACTTTGGAGCAAACCAGGGTCTGAAATTGGCCTTCCAGACCCAATTTCCCCTTGCATTCTCGGTCCAAAGATCGCTCCACTGGCCCATCTAGGCTCAATGTCAAAACCTTAGCTCTGATACCATTTTGTAGTGTACCTTTTTCACTACCGAGGCTTTCAAACCTCTCTCTAACCAATCTGTACAAAAACTTTTACATAACTCATACTGGAATTATATAACCACATGCATTCAAGAAAAATAATACATTTAACTTAGAGTAAAACATATGAATTACTGCTATATTCAACAAGCATTTAGCCTTATCATATTAATTCATATACACAGCAGAAAAAATGATACATAAACAGCTCAGTCATGCAAAACATGATCAAAGCATAATTCAGATACTTATCTTTATCAATGGTGGAATCCACCAACCAAATGCAGGCCTTCCATGAACCTCCCAGCCGTAGACTGCACTGCTCCTCAACTCAACAGTGGGTAACCCCCGAGCTGGGACGGAGCTCCACCCCAGGGCAAGGAATCCAGACTCAGGCTGAGGTTACAGGGAATTCAGTCACACACAACCATCAAGAAGAACGCTCTCCAAGAATCTCCCATGCTCACTGCCCACAGACCCTCATTCCCCACATGCCTGTTCCACCCTAGGAGAGTACACCTTCTCTGTCATCTGGATAGTCCTTCGGCTGCCAATCTCCCTTACCTTGGGTTACAGGAATAGACCGGACTGGAAGTCTCCGGGTTCTGTGGAAGCTACAGGGTTCCTTCCAAGAGCTCTCTCCTTCCCCTGTGCACTCTCTCACCTGGAGGGAGTCACTCACAGGCCAACAAGACTCACGTAGTCTAGAACTGCGTGCCACAACAAACACAGAGAAAATGGACACAGGCTTCCCAAGAATCGATTCAGCAGTCACAGGATGTTCTCACGGTCAAGATTTCAGAAAGGGCTCCATGCACAAGCTCACTCAGCTTTTCCTGGGAAAATAGATAATTTTCCCCAAAATTGACATGGACATTGCGTTTAGGGAATGCACACATTGGTTTCCTCTCGCAGATAGACTTCACGGCTCTGCACAAGGGTAAAAACGCATTCTTCAGCACCCATCCCAGGTTTCCTTTCTGTAACAGACATATTCAAGGTCTCTTGCAGACTAGCTCGTACAGCTCCTGCTCAGGGAAGTCGGGTCCCATGGAATGTGAGAGAGATCCCCCTCACCGCTATTCCTTTCCCGTTTTATTTGCATGCGTCAGGGTGGACATTTGTCACCCTGGGAACTACATGCGTTCCACCAGTACGCGTTCCTCCCACCACTTAGGAAATCACATGTCCTTCCAAAAGGACTTAGGATAAAAACATATGATGCACATATCTTTTTGAAACAATATTAAAATATTATTTCCAGGTTTAAGCCCCTAGGCTCATCACTCAACCCCTTTCCCACCTTCCAGCCCCTAGTTCCTTGCCCACTCTGTGGACGCTCAGTCCCCCTTCACTCATTCATCATGGTCGGTCTACACTTGGCAGTGTTTATATTTTATTAAATATTCTGCATACATACAAGTACAACAATAGGCTCCTGGCCTTCAAACACTTAGGCTTCCTGGCCTAACAACCACATAAGCCTACAACTTATAGGAACTCAGCTCACCAGCCTATAACACATATGTACAATTTGTTTCATACATCAGGTTTATAAAGGGATTGGCCTTGGGGACATTACAATGACAGGCTTCTACATTCCTCAGATCTCATGATCAAGATCCGACCACGTAGACTTATAAATATACGGCTCTAGTTACCACGAGGATTCGACGTTCTAGAGTGTTTCTATGCAAACTCCTCTTATCTTCCGAAGTGCCCAATCTCTGAATTAAAGGGGTTATCACCACGTGTCCCTGATATATCGACCGTTGGGAAAGGATCCAACGGATCCCTTGATATACGGTTCTAGATCCTTCGTGGCTCCAACCTTGAGGGTTTTGGATCCTGATTTAGTTGGCAATATAGGTTCACCCAGCCACATGGGGAACCTCCTAATGATAGTCTACCTTACAGGAAACCGAGTCTCTCGGTTACCTTCAGTCAGTATAAGGCTGGTAAGGTCGATCATACTCCAAAGTCCTATACTTCTGGAGCTCCAAATCCAAGAGGACTTAGATTCCTTAGGATTATCCTAAGGGTCCTAGGTATTGATCATATGGGTCCTCTAGAATGGATCTCTTCTGCACGTCTTCCAAAATAAAAGATCTCCCCTTTCAAGGATTGAACTTTTCTATCTTGCCTAATCTTTATCATTAAATGGTTAAGGACTTGGGCCTGGAATCTTGGTCGCATGACAAGGAGTCTAAAAGAGGTATCCTATTCATACAGACAATTTTATATTGACACGTTATCTCCTATCTCGACCGTCTTACAAGATTATGTCCCAAGAAGCCTCAAGAGCTAAGTTGGGGCATACATACTATCAACTAGAAGCATAATTTCACAAGGAGAGGATTGCCTACACATATCATGACCATTCCACATAGAAACCTTTTATAGATAGACATATATATACATAAACCCATGCAATCATCCATTATTTCAGTTCAATACATAAAGTAGGAAAATACATATCAGAACCAGATAATGTGAAGCGACTGCTGAAAGGGGTGCATGTTTCCACCCAACCATAGGTTCATTCACTCCTAACGGATTTACCACTAGCCACCCCCAAGATAGACCACGATGCTCTACAATAAAATCCTTTCTTTTGTCTCAACGACAGTAGGGACAAATTTTACTCTCCTCCTCTCGCAGGATCTTGGCAACGGTTTACACAATACCAAGAAAGGAGGAGCAACCTCATTTATCAACTTGTATCATGACCCTGCTAGCCATTTCCTGTGACCAGAAAATGCTCATCTCTTTTTTATTCCTTGAACCCGAGAGCTTGGTCTCTCGTCTCTGCACTCTTCGAAGTTCTTCCTCTACCCACCACACCTTACTTTCTTTCCTTCCTTAGCAATATTGCGTGTGGATCGAATTACCAATCCATGGTCAAGTCTAAAAGCCTTATAGATGGGTGCTCTGCCCCATCTCCTCGTTAACTCTTGAGGAGGTCTTCCCTCTTACCAACCTGACTGTAATTCATTTCTGGGTCAAAGGTATTTTCTGGTCTTGAGTAATTAAATCCAGTAAGGTATTGGTTTGGTGGAGGTTAATGCAACCATTCTTGGCCCCCTTCACCCTCTCTTTCATAGCATTCATGGTCTCTCTTAGCACACCCCCCTTCCAGTAGTCATGCAACACTTATCCATTTTCTAGTAATTAACAAAATTTACATTCGTTGACCTTTTATACAAAGGTCCATCAAATCAAACATTCACACATATTGAGTTTGCCATAGTATCTTAACCAATATAGTTATATTTACAAAATGGGGGAAACAGGGTGTTACAATTTTCTCCCCATTAAAGCAGCATCACCCTCGATGTTCTATATGTCAACATGCTCTGTATATACAGAAGTAAACAAAAATGGATATGCCTATCTCATGGCATCTTCCATTTCCCGCGTAGCCTCATCTAGGCCAAAGTGTTTCCACTACACCTTGACCTGTGTAATGGTTTGGTTCCTAAGTGAGGTTTCCTTCCTGTCTAGTATGCATTGAGGTTCTGGAAGGAATTCTCCCTCTCTCTCCTCCTGGATCACAGACCAGTCAATTATAGTATTATAATCATGTACATACTTCTTCAATAATGAAACATGGAAAACATTATGTGCCTTTACTGTGGGAGGGAGTGCTAGGCTATAGGCTATAAGTCCCACTCTATCTAAGACTTCAAAGGGTCCACAATATCGAGGTGCCAGATTGTCATAATATCCCATTCTCAGGGAACTCTTCCTGGGCCTAACTCTGAGATAGACATGCTCGCCTATCTTGAACTCTCTTGGAGTTCTCTTTTTGTTGGCGTAACTCTTCTATCTATCCTGATCAATTTTCAGATTTTTCTTTATCTAAATCACTTGTTGTTCCATTTATTTTAGCATGTCGGGTCTGATTGTAATTCTATCGACTAGATTACTCTAGCTGATTGGAATCTTGCATTGTCTACCATAGAGGGATTCAAAAGGGATCATCTTCAGTGACTCTTGATAACCGTTGTTGTAGGAAAATTCTACCAATGGTAGGTAGTCTTCCCACTTCTTAGGCCGATGCATTACATGCATCCTTAATATGTCTTCTAATATTTGGTTTACTCTTTCTGTCTGTCCATCAGTTTGAGGGTTATAGGCTATGCTAAACAACATTTTAGTCTCGAAACCAGCCATCAAGGATTTCCAAAATCTTGAAGTGAATTTTGTGTCTCTGTCAGATACAATCTCCCTAGGCATGACATGCAATCTGAATATCTCCTTCATGAAGATGTTGGCAATATATATTTCCTTGCAAGTTGATTTGATAGGAACGAAGTGAGCGTACTTGCTTAATTTGTCCACCAATACCATGATGGCATCATTCTGCTTGGACAATTTTGGTAATACGGTGATGAAATCCATGGAGATGGTTTCCCATTTCCATTTTGGAATCAGTAAAGGATGTAACAAACCTGTTGGGTGACGATGTTCTTCCTTGACTTGCTGGAATTATAGACACTTAGATAGATAGTCATCTATGTCCTTTTTCAATCTAGGCCAATAGAATTGTTTCCTGGTGGCCGTGATCATTTTCTGATATCCTGGGTGACCAGTATATGGTATCTTGTGCAGTTCATCCATTATGAACCTCTTAAATTCGTCACAACTTGGGATATACAATCTGTTTCTGTAAGTCAGCAGGCCTTCATCGAACATTTGATAGCCCTCATACATTATCCTTGTAGGATCTTTCCTTAGGTATGAGGTCACGGTCTTGAAGAATGCGTCTATTTCTTATGCATACCTGACTCTTTCCCTGACATCTATTTCACAGGTGCTCACCACTACCAAGTGAATCGTTTTCATACTTCTGCTAAGGGCATCGACCACCCTATTTTCCTTTCCTTTTATGTATTTGATTTCGAAATCAAACTCACTAAGGAGATCCATCCACCTAGCTTGTCTAGCATTGAGTTTTGGTTGATCAAATAGGTGCCTCAACCCAAAGTGGTATGTCATAAGTATAAATATCCTACCCATGAGGTAATGCCTCAACATTTTTAAACCATGCACTATGGAAGCCAACTCTAGATCATGGGTCACATAATTGATTTGATGCTCATTCAATTTTCTGGATTCGTAGAAAATTACACGCCCTTCTTGCATAAGGACTCCTCTGAGTCCTTCCTTGCAGGCATCTCTGCACAAGAGGAAGTCATTATCAGGGTCTGAAATTTTCATCATGGGTGCATGGGTCAGAAGGTATTTCAGTTCCTAAAACCTTTCTTGGCATTCTGATGTCCAAGTGAATTTAACCCCCTTTTTCTTAAGGGCAATGATTGGACAACCAATCTTGGAAAATTATTTTATAAACCTTCTATAATATCCTGCTAAGCCCATAAAGGATATGATATCAAATACATCCTTTGGGGTAGGCCATTCCATAATAGATCTGATATTGTCGGGGTCTACTTCCACTCCTTGTTTAGAAATAACATGGCCTAAGTAATGGACTTGCTTCTGGAAAAAGTCACACTTGCTAAACTTAGCGTAGAGTTGATTTTATCTTAGCACTTGAAGTACAAGTCCAAGATGTTCTTCATGCTCCTCTCTGTTCTTGGAGTAGATTAGGATATCATCAATGGAAACCAATACAAATATGTCTAAGAATTTGTTGAGTACATTATTCATCAAGCACATAAAAGTGGTGGGAGAATTGGTTAATCCAAAGGGAACCACCATAAATTCATAGTGACCATACCTTGTCCCGAAGGTTGTTTTGTGGATTTCTTCATCCTTGATTCAAAATTGATGGTATCCAAACCTCAAGTCAATCTTTGAGAAAATGGAAGCAACCCCTAATTGGTCAAAAAAGTCATCGATTCTTGGTAAGGAGTACTTATTATTTATGGTTGTCTTATTGAGTTGTCTATAATCTATGCACAGTCGGAGTGTGCCGTATTTCTTCTTCACAAACAAGATTGGTTCTCCCCATGGAGACACACTGGGCTGAATGTATCCTTTACCCATCATTTCCTTTAGTTGTAGCTTGAGATCAACTAGTTTGGGTGTACTCATCCTATAGGGTGTCCTAGACACTGGCACTGCTCCTAGTGCAAGTTCTATGGAGAAGTCAATGTCTCTTCTCGGAGGTAGACCCAATACCTGTTCTGCAAACATGTCTCTATACTCTCTTAATATGGGGTGGTACTCTCGGTTTGGTTTGTCATCCTCAATATATTCCAACACATGTATAGCATATAGAGGACATCCCTTTCTATAATACTTTTTCATTTGAAGGGTTGATATTCATCTCACTGAGACATGATTCTGAATCCCTCAGAGGGTTATCTTTCTTCCTTCTTCATTTACATATTCTAAATTTTTATGGTAATAGTTAAGCTTAGTTTTATAAGCAACCAACTAGTCCATACCAATGAACAGGTCATAAGATCCTAGGGGAAGTATGTCAAGGGTCGCTTGGTTGGGTAATCCATCCATGATGAATTGGCAAGCTAGTACGACCCCTGTTACTTTTCTTTTGGTTCCAGTGGACAATTGTACCAACCATGGCTTAACATGTCTAGCTGGGTGCATTTTACACTTATCAACAGTCTAGGGGGCCACATAACTCAAATTATAACCAAGGTCAAATAAAATAGAAACTAGATGGTTAGCGATCATACCTTCCATATCCACCACTGAGGCTTGGTGGTCAGATTATTTATTGTCCAAAGCTGCATAAATCTGTGGCATGATCCTAAGCACATCATTGACTGTGGTAGCTTCTTGGATATTGTAGACTCTCCTACTATTCTATTGTCTTTGTGGACAATCCCTCAGTAGATGTTCTTCTCCACAACCCCAACATTTCGAGGGTTCCTTCTTTGGGTTATCAGTCTTTCCTGGGGTTGCTCCAAAAGGTTTATTTCCACTCTCGAAGGGGAAATTTTGTTGATATACACTTCTAGTAGGAAGGCTCATCCTAGAGTCTTTCCTATAGTTCTTAAATCTTGAGGATTTGAACCCCTTGTTATTGAATCCTGCACTACTCTTCTTCTTCCAATCCTCACCAGGTTTTGCCTGACTCCCAAACTATTCATAGCAATACCTTTCCTTCTGAATAGTGTCTTCTAAGGTCTTTGGCTTGTCAAACTCAATCCTATTCTGGTAGGTCTGAGGTAACCCTCTAATAAATCGTTGCACTTTTACCTTTTCATCCTTTATGTAGGGCACATACCTTAGCATCTCAAAGAATTTATTGACATATTCCTCTATGATGAGTTGTCCCAGCTTGAGTTCATAGAAATCCTTAGTCTTCCCATCAAGGTATTTCTCTGACAAATACTTCTTCTTGAAGTGTTTCTCAAACTGTTTCCATGATAACTCCTCTTCATGGATTCATTTCACATTATTAAGGTCTTCCCACCAAACATAAGCTTTTCTATTCAGGTTGAAGATGGCTATTCGAGCCTTCAAGTTTTCAGAGTAGTCATTGCTAAATTTGGCAGCATCGACAGTCATTCTCCAATGAGAGGCCATATGGGCCACCCTGAGGCTATCCAGGGAGATTTGGAGAATCAACGAGTCTTGCGAGGTATTGACAAAAGCCAGGGAAAATGGACAACCTCTGTGATTCAAACCAAAAGTCAGGACGAATGAGATGCTATGTGAGTCTAATGCAAAAGTCAGGGGGAATGTACAACCTCTGTGAGCATAGACAGTCTAGTGCAAAAGTCTGGGGGAATGTACAACCTCTGTGAGCATAGATAGACTAGTGCAAAAGTCAGGGGGAACATACAACCTCTGTGATCCTAGTCAAACCTTGTGAGCCATGAGAAAAAGTCAAGGTATCTAGCAAAAGTTAGGTTGAATGTAAGATTCCTATGAGCTAGAAACAAACGATATTCCTAATATTGCAAATGATGTAATTGTATTGATCTAGTGTGTTGGCACGTGTAAACGTTATCCACCATGAAGAGAATTTTGAATTGCCTTGTCAAGAGTTGTAACTAAAGTCTTGAGTCTAGTTCTATGTTAGAACAAAAGTGTAATGTTGAGTTGTAACTAAATTCTTGAGTCTAGTTCTATGTTAGAACTAAAGTGTAATGTTGAGTTGCAACTAAAGTATTGAGTCTAGTTCTATTTTAGTAATGTTGAGTTGCAACTAAAGTCTTCAGTCTAGAACTAAAGTGTAATGTTGAGTTGCAACTAAAGTCTTGAGTCTAGTTCTATCTTAGAACTAAAGTGTAATGTTGAGTTGCAACTAAAGTCTTAAGTCTAGTTCTAAGTTCGAACTAAATCATGTCAGTCTCAAGTCTAGTTCTAAGTTCGAACTAAAGTGTAATGTTGAGTTGTAACCAATCTCAAGTCTAGTTCTAAGTTTGAACTAAAGCATGAAGCTGAGATATGACTAATGCATGCAATCATGTTACTATTTCGAGCTTCTTCTCTTCCCCTGTTCATCCTATATAAGAAGAGGTCGAACCCTCTCCTTAACACAGTTTCGCAACACAATTTTGAAACAGAGTTTTCATATGCAGGTTGAGGGTGAAGTAATAGAGGAGCACATCAGTGATAAAGAGTCAGCATATCAAAGGTGTATTTCGGCAAGGTCTTGTAAGTCTTTGTTAGGTCATAGTCATATTGACAATCTCTTTGATAGAAGTACATTCATGGTGGATATTTGTAAGAGATATTACATTATTAATGCAATAAAGGAATATTGTTTGCTGGGGTTTTTCTCCCTGTACAGGGTTTCCCTAGGGTATATGTGTTGTTGATATGCATGTTTACTTATCTACATAATTATTTCTATTCAATTATGATTTGAAATTGTTGAAGTGTATTAAGATGGAATCAAAGTATTAAAGAAAATAAAAGAATTAATCTGCATAAGAAATCAAGCTCATAATTTAACATGGTATCAAATATTAGGGTGTGTTAAACGTGTTCAAGTGAAGCAGTAGGTATAGACAGATACAAGCGAGCTTGATTAAGTTTCCATTGTCAGGACCATGGCATCCTCCATTTCAGTTAGGGCCGAAGATAGGCTCGAAGGAGCTACCAACTTTAATGTGTGGAAGCTCCGTATAACAATATCTTGCAAGAGCATGATATTGAGTAGTATGTGACCACAGTGGTGGAGGAAGCAACAAATAATGCAGGAAGAACGGATTTTAGAAAGAGTCAAGCAAAGGCCAAGAAAATCATCTTTGACTCAGTCAAAGACAGTATAATGCTTGCAATGACTTTGTTGATGACTGCCAAGGAATATATGGATACCTTGGTGAATCTGTATGAGAATCAGGCTCCAAGTCAGAAGAGGACACTTAAGCACAAGCTTAATTATTTGAAGATGGAGAAAGGTGAATTAGTGGTATCTTTCCGTTCCAGGATAGCTTAGATTAGAGATCAAATTTTTGTCACAGGGGTGACAGTGGACGATGATGATTTAGTGCAGGCCATTTTTTACGGTATTCCTTCTTCATGGGAGACCTTCTTATCCAGTGTAAGTGCGAGAGAGATTCAACCCACATTTGAGAGGTTATGGCATGATTGCCTCTGGGAGGAGAGTCGCATAGCTACCAAGAGAGAGCCAACAAAAGAAGAGCACTCAGCTTAGCATCAAGATTTCAGGGAAAGAAGAAAGACACTTTCCAAAAAGGCTCTCAGAGGAAGCCAAACACCAAAGGTACATTCAAAGGCAAGAATATTGATACATCTAAAATTAAATGTTTTAGTTGTAATAAGTTGGGTCATTTTGATAAAGATTGTTGGTTTAGAAAGAAATATCCTAGGAAAGGGAAACATCATGCCTCAACTGTTGAGGATGATGAATCCAAAATAAATCAGAAAAGTCCTTCTAATGAAAATAGGAAACAATATTATTTGGTTTTTGCTTTATCCAGTTCAGTTTCCACGGGGCCAAAAACTTGGTTAGTAGACAGTGTTGCATCAAAGCACATGACAGGGTACAAGGAGATCCTCTCAGATTTTGAGACAAAATCTTTTGCAGAGCAGGTCGAGCTTGGGGATGAAAAATGTTACAAGATAGAGGGTGTAGGCTCTATCTCCTTCAGATTGGAATCTGGAGCTAGACTTCATGTTGATGAATTATTGTATGTTCCAGGGCTCAAGAAGAATCTACTATTAGTTGCAACCCTTGAGGACAAGGGATATTGGGTGATCTTCAAGGACAAGAAGGCACTACTATGGGCTAAAGGTATCCACTTAAGTACAATAGAACCCATTGGACTTCGCAGTGGAGGACTATACGTCGTGTCAGGATAGTCAGTTCAGGCATTGGCTCATGATGTGACTAGATCCAATGAGTTGTGGCACAGAAGACTTGGACATATTCATTACAAATCTCTTCTAGATCTACAGAACATGGTATGTGGCATGCCCTCTATTTCTCTTAGTAAAAATGAAATTTGTAAGGGATGCATGCTAGGTAAAAATATAAATAAAGCATTTCCTAGTAGTGACAACAGAGCTCAAGGCATTTTAGATATGGTTCATTCTGATGTATGTGGTCCCATGTCATCTCCCTCACTCAGTGGTTGTTTGTATTATGTCATTTTTATTGATGATTACTCAAGAAAATGTTGGATATATTTTCTTAAAGTTAAAAGTGACACATTTGATAAATTTAAAGAATATAAAGCCTTTATTGAAAAGCATACAGGGAAACACATCATAATCCTTAGAACAGGCAATGGAGGAGAGTTTGAATCTCTTCAGTTTCAGGATTTCTACAAGTCAGCAGGAATCAAGAAATAGTTGATCGTGCCATATCACCCTCATCAAAATGGTGTTGTTGAGAGGAAAAATAGGACTATTTGTGAGGCAGTGAAAGCAATGATGTTTGACCAGGATATGCCAAATTATTTATGGGTAGAAGCTACCTCCACTGTCGTGTATATTCAAAATAGGTGTCCACATGCTATTTTGAAGGACAAGACTCCTGAAGAAGTGTTCTCAGGGATCAAACCTGAAATAGGGCATCTAAGGATATTTGGATGTCCTATGTATATTCATGTACCTAAGGAAAAGAGGACAAATATGGAACCCTCAGGTAAGAAAGGGGTGTTTGTGGGGTACAGTGTGAACTCCAAAGATTACAGGATTTATGTACTAGGTCAGAGGAAAATAGAGGTAAGCAGAGATGTCACTTTCCATGAGGAAGACACATTTAAGGAATCCAGAGAGCTTAAGCAGGATTCAGAAGCAGTTCAGCCAGCTTCACCCTCTTCTGAAAATGAAGAGTCAGATGATCATAGGGAGGAACCTCGTGAATGGACAAGTAATGAGCCCCTAGAACCCACTGAAGTGTTAGAAAGAACTCTTGAAGAACCTCCAGCCAAAAGGAAGCCAGGGTGGCTTAAAGAAATAATGCAAGAAGTAGAAAGGATAGCTGCTCCTAAAGGAACTTTCAGGGAAAGGAAGAGGCCTCATAGGTTTGGAGGCTATGTTTCACTGATGAGCAGCATTAGTGATGCCGAAACTTCTTCATTTAAAGAAGAAGATAAATTACAAGTATGGAAGGACTCCATGCTTGAGGAATATAGGTCTATTATAAAGAACAATGTTTGGGACATTGTGTCAAGGCCAAAAGACAAATCAGTGGTTTCTTCCAAAGGGATCTATAAGATCAGACATGCAGCTGATGGAAGTGTGGAAAATTTCAAAGCAAGATTTGTAGCCAGAGGCTTCACTCAGAAAGAAGGAATCAACTACAAAGAGACTTTTGCTCCTGTAGTCAGGTATACCTCCATTCGAGATATTATTTCTTTAGCTTCTGTACTTGGTTGGAAACTACATCAGATGGATGTAAAAACAACATTCTTGAATGGAAAGATTGAACAAGAGGTCTTTGTGGAACAAATAGATGGTTTTATACTGCATAACAAAGGCACTCATGTATGCAAGCTAATGAAGGCCTTGTATGGTCTTAAGCAGGCTCCCAGAGTTTGGTATGACAGGATTGATGGCTTTCTTAAAAGCTTGGGCTTTCAAAAAAGTGATGCTAATGAAAATCTATACTTCAAGGTAAGAGGTAACCAACCTATTATACTAATCATGTATGTTCATGATCTCTTTCTAACAAGAGATGAAGGGCTAATATCTTGGTGTAAGAGGGAGTTAACCTCAGAATTCAAGATGAAAGACTTAGGCTTGATGCATTACTTCCTAGTATTGGAAGTGTGGCAAAGACAAGGTGAGATATTTATGGCACAAGGAAAATACACAGTGGATGTACTAAAGAGGTTTGGTATGATGGATTGCAAATCCATGTCTACTCCGATGGTTACCTACCTGAAGAAGCTGCATGATTCTGATATAGGTTCAGATTTGGTGGATTCCACCATGTATAGGAAGCTCATTGGATCATTGATGTACATGATCCACACATGGCTAGATATATGCTATGTAGTGATTGTAATGAGTCAGTTCATGACTGAACCGAGACAGAGACACTGGGTGGCAGCAAAGCACATCTTGAGATATCTCAGAGGGACCCTTACTTATGGTCTGAGATATACATCCAATGGTGGTTATTGTGGATCGGAAGAGTACTTTCGGATATTGCTTCAGTTTAGGATCCGCTATGATCTCCTGGTCAATCCTAAAGTGGGGATCCATTGCACAGAGTATAGCAAAGGCTGAGTACATTACAGCAAGCAATGCTAGCAAGGAAGCAGTATGGCTCAGAAAATTGGTTTTTGGGTTGTTTGGTGGCAAGATCGAGATGACGGTGGTTCACTGTGATAATCAAAGTTGCATAAAATTGACAGAGAACCCGGTATTTCACGATAGGTCAAAACATATTGACATGAGGTACCACTACATCTGAGACTTGGTCCAGAGAAAAACTGTAAAGTTACAGTACATAGCCACAAGCGAGCAGGTAGCTGATATCCTGACCAAGCCTCTAACCTTGAGACAGTTTGTGCAGCTAAGAGGCAAGCTTGGTGTGGCTAAGAATGAATCCCTCGTTGAGAGGGAGTGTAAAATTTGGCATCCTCGACAGTCATTCTCCAATGAGAGGCCATATGGGCCACCCTGAGTGTTAAGAACCAAACAACAATATAGCATAGAAAAACCTCAAGAAAAGTACTCAACGCGTTGAAAAAGATATAATTTCAGATAATAAGCCTCTTCGAGGGGGAAACCTCCTTTTACCCAACTTAAATGTTCAAGTACAAGATGATTCAAAATGAAAATGTCTCCTTGGTATATATAGGAGACTAG
>JZKD02S2200487.1:442447-456152 GCA_000966675.3 Picea glauca
AAAAACAATACCGCAGATCTCCCACTGTAACAAGGCTTATCACAGTCCCGAGCCAAACCCTTGACGACAAAGGCATCCCCCTGAAGCCAATAAAGCTCTGATACCAAATGTAAATACTAACCTTGTACAATATCTACTGCAAATCGATATTCAGAAAAGAACAGAAAAGATATAATGGCAAATACAAACATTACACAGAGATTTTTCACCTGGAAACCCAAACTGGGAAAACCAACATATATTATATTCATACAATTGTCTTACATTGTTTACAATACAATATACATATAGGAGCCAGCGGCATCCAAAATCCTAACCCAATGACCTGGATTAGTCCAAAACCCTAATTCCGTAACCAGAAATAGAAAACCATTGGCAAAAAACCATGTGCCGAAAAACCACCTAATATCATGTGGTCCCGGAAATATGTCGGCCAAATTTTTTTTTTTCGGGGGCACTACCTCCGAACCCCCGAGTGGGGGGCTCCGCCCCCCTGCACCCCCCGAGGGGGGGCCTAGCGACCTCCCCTCTAACCTCCCTGCGTGCCCGATGCAGGCGCTCAAACACTACTACTCGTGCAAAGAATATAACACATACCCAACACTAGCCACCCCTGAGACAGACCACGATGCTTTGCGATAAAATCCTTTCTTTCGTCTCAACGATAGTAGGGACGGAGGTTACTCTCCTCCTCCTGTAGGATCTTGAAAACGGTTTACACAATACCAAGAAAGGAGGACCAACCTCATTTATCATCTTGTATCATGACCCTGGTAGCCATTTCCTGTGACCATAACATGCTCATCTCTTAGTTCTTCCTTGAACATGAGAGCTTGGTCTCTCGTCTCTGCACTCTTCGCAGGTCTTCCTCTTCCCACCACACCTTCCTTTATTTCCTTCCTCGACAAGATTTCTTGTGGCTCGAATTCCTAGTCCTTATTTAGGTATGAAAGCCTTACATATGGGTTCTCTACCCCTTCGCCTCATTAACTCTTGAGGAGGTCTTCCCACCTACCAGCCTGACTATAATTCATTTCTGAGTCAGAGGTCTGTTCTGGTCCTGAGAAATTAAATCCAATAAGGTATTGGTTTGGTAGAGGTTAACGCAACCATTCATGTTCCCCTTCACCCTCTCCTTCATAGCATTCATGGTCTCTCTTAGCACAACCCCCTTCCAACAGTCATGCAACACTTATCCATTTTCTAGTAATTAACATAATTTACATTCGTTGACCTTTTATACAAAGGTCCATCAAATCAAACATTCACACATATTGAGTTTGCCATAGTCTCTTGGCCAATATAGTTATATTTACAAACTGGGGGAAACAGGGTATTACACTTGGTCCATATATAAACCCTAACATCACTTCTTAAATATGCATACAAAGTTGCTTAGAATTGTACTTCATAAATGAAAAATTCTAAGATTCACCATTAGCTCAATTTTCCATTTTTATTCTTAAATTTCTATCTAAAATACTTATGTATGTATTGTTATACGTGTGAAAATTTCACAGTCTACAAAGTCCCAAAAAAGAAGTTATAGGAAAAATTCCAAGCTGACTTGTTTGAAACATATTTCAGGACCATTCAGGAACTATGAATTCCACAAATCATATCTCCAAACTTGTTGTGATCCAATGTCTCAAATTTTAACCACATATACTATGATATTTTGTTTCCATCTCCTTAAAATTTTAGGGTCTGAAACTTCTCAGAACATACGTTATAGAGAAAATGGAAAACCTTCATGAATTTTGTCCTATTCTAGAGAGACAAATTGTACAACATACCACATGCTCCATATTTGATATCTAATTTTGAAACTCACACATAGGATACTACAGACTGTCCTCTTTCCATTACAATTTGTCTCACATAATTTGGATTCTCTATGAATAATTTATGACTATTTTACCTGGAACACATGTTTGATACTAGTTTCAGGACTAGTCAAAAACCATATCTTCCACACAATGTATCTTTGGAATTAAAATGACCCAAAAGATGTAATTCGTACCCCATATACCTTGATATGTCTTCTCAACATCCTCCAAGTTTAGGTATCTTAATCATTCTAGAAAACAAATCGTAGCTAAAATGAAAATATGACCTTTAAATAACATACCTTAGAACAACTCATCACAAGACTTCATCTTCCCTTGGAATTTCACCCTTCTTCACTTCATCTTCCCTCTGAAATTTTATGCCTCGTATCTCCTTTATTTACCTCATAAGTCACTTGACTTGATGTCACAAATGAACTCCTAGGTGTCTTAATTATACTAGATATAACACCCTATTTTTAGGGTCGACTTAACCCAAATAAAATTCAATTTAATTTTTAATGATTATTCCATTGGGGTTGACTTTACCAACACTATCGTTAATATTTATTTTAATATTCATTGCAATCGGGTTGACTTGTAACTTCTTGTTTGCAACACTTTTTAGGGGTTGACTTGTAACTTTTTTTCCTTGGATCTGGGGCTTCATATTTAAGAGGGAATCACTTCTCAATCATGATGAACCACATGATGTACCACTTACCATTAGAAATGACATGATGAGGACTATCCATATATGAGGGTTTTGCATTCATTTGTGATGTCCTTCATCCTCTTTTTCTTCAATCATCTTCAGAATTCATGACAACACCTTCGGGGTTTCCATACTTCTTCTAGGGTTTGCATCAGTGACAACCAATTTTCCAACAATCTCACCCTTTAGCATTGATGGAAACACTCATACTACCCTTGTGACCATTGCTCCCCATGTATTCATGCGCTCCCCCCGTCTTCATGATTTTGTTCTTTCTCTCCTTATGTTTCTCTCCCCCTTTGAAATTAATGGAAAAGGATAGCTCTCCTTGAATATATACCTTCTTTTTAAAATGTCTCTTCCCTTGTATTCTTTGCAAGATGTTGTGTAGATCGATGTGTGGATTATTGTATATGCTTCATTTCCTCTCTTCTTGATCTTATTGTTCATTGGTGATTCCTATTATTGTAATCCACTTATGTGTATTAAAAGAATTCATGTTAATATTCCTTCATCACTTGAATTCAAGTCTTCATGGCTTGTCATGTCTTCATTGAACTGACATCAATGACAGAATCATTCAACAATTTTCTCTTGATAGTATAACTCCTCCTAACGGTTTATCTCTCCCTTTCTTGTTGTGACTCTCATGACTTTCCTTCCCATGACTAGATAGTTCAACCTATCAATATGCTTATTTTATTATTCATATGATTTCATACATTGTCATGTATCTTCTCATGTTCATGTCAAGTATTTTCTTCTAGACCTGCCAAAATTCTCATGCATTCATCTTTGTCCATATGTCATAGAACTGTCCATGACTTTGCTACTCAACTGCACACAATGTTGACCCATCTATCACTTTATTCTAAGAGATTCTTAAAATCTGTTGTAACTGATCACTATATATTTTTTTTCTTAGGTTGAATCAATTATATCCACTGGTTTGTTCTATATTCAAGTCAAACTCTACAAGTCTGTAACAAGTACACATTCTCAAATTTGTAATGAATGTATCCTTTCTTGAATATTCTATTTGATCATGAATCTCTGTCTCAAAATTATATAATTATATTCCTTGTAAATTCCAGCTGACCCTTCATATACATATGGAGATCTGTTTTGAACTTCACCTATGCCATCTAACCATTCGGAATTTTTCTTTCCAAAATATGCAAACAACACTTTAGACTACCTGAAAAATAGTTTTATGATCTGCAATAGATGCTACTTAGACTCACCCTTTTCAACATTTACAATACTGGGAGTCTCCAAGCCAGATGTCTTAGAAAAATAGATGAACCCCCTTTGTTGCAGAAGTATCATTCTAAATTCTAACATCTTCCTCTTTTCTTGTAGATTCATCATAATCTCACACTTCTTCAAATCTTGTGAGTATGATCTCTGGGAGTTCTTCATTTACTTTCTCTTCTCATTTTTGTTTTCTTCTAGAAACCTTCTTGTAGCTGATATCAATGTTTTCCTTCATGGAAGGCTCCATCATGCTTCTAAAATCATGGGCTATATCTCCATAGTTGTGGAATTTGTAACATTCAATATTGTAGGAATCCACATAAACATTTCTTGATTGAAAATTTCTTCCATATTCTCTGCATTCTACAACTTTATGTCCAAAGTTATTAAAATTCAAACAATAACCATGAAAGAAAATTTGATACCTGGAAGAAAATGATCCTATCTGTGATGCAGTCCTTATGAATCCATGCCTTAGCTAATCCTGATATTCTCTTGTATTGTTTCCTTCATAACGATTGAAACTTCTTTGATACCTGGAAGTATAAATTCTTCTTGGTGGTGCGGCTCTTCTGTAATCTTCTTCTTGAGTATTATCCATTTCTAGAATGTTATCCTTTGAGGGATTTCATTCTTTCTTATTGATAGAACCTTTGATTACCTCCACATAACTCTTAGCCTTCTCTTCATTGTTCCTTTCCAACAACCTGTAACAGTTCTCTTCAACTTTCTTTACTGATTGAATGGAGCTTCCTCTTTCTTAAACACTTTTTTTGGAATTGGCATTTCCATCTTCCCTGCATGAGGTATCACCAATGTATCCAAGACCTGCTTTATTGAATGGTGACCTTTGATATATGATAATATATTATAGTACTTGAGATATCTTGAGCTTGTCAACTTCAACCCTCAATGAGACAACTTCTTCTTCAAGTTTCTCACAATCTTCCTCTTTCTTTGTCATTTGGACCTTCATTACTTCTTTCGTTCTCTTTGTTTTTTCAAGTTGGGTTTTCAAGGAGATGATTTCTTCTTCAAGTTTTCTTTCTTGATGACTAAATTATACTTCAATCTTGTTTAAGTCCTCAGATATTTTCTTAAGGTGACTTGCCATAATTTCTTCTCACATATTTTTGTCTTCTCTCAGTGACAATATTTTAGCTTCCAAACACTACTTCTCTTTCAACTCGTTTTTGATTTTTTCTTCGACCACTTTGGATTCTTTCGACTGAACCTTTAGATCTATGATAATTTATTGGACTTGTTCAGAAGTTTTGGTATCATTTTGAGAACCTTCCTTTAGCTTGATAAATTCGTCCTCGAGAATTTTATTGTCTCTTGACCATGTTGTCTCACATCCTATTCAACCAGTGGTTGAGGAATTGGTCGTGTCGATGCAATATTCGGTTGATCCCACTCTTCTCTTAGGGAGTGACCAATCTTCCAAAGTGGTCGAGCCAACACAATCTTCAACCGATCCCACTGTTCTTTTGGGGAGTGATTCATATTTTGACTATGTCTTTAGCATTTCTAGTTTAGTACCTTCTGAACAAGGGGATATTACACTCTCTTCGAGTACACTCCCTCCAAGTCATAGGATGGTTTCATTTGATTGGAATGATCTTGTGGAGCCTCTCCTTCCTTTTTTTGCACCTTTTCAAATAATGGTTCTGGTTGAATCTATGTTGATAGGAATTTGTCAATGTATTTTAGATGAAGGATCCTCTCCAATTATATTATCCTCCTCGACTTGGCAAGCATTGAGTTCTCCCAAGATTGTGTCAGCTACCAGTGAGTTGTTGGCTTTTGAAAAAACACCAAGTGAATGTCTGGGGATTCTTCCTCAGTTGCTTATCATCTTAGGTGGGAAGAATGTCCTAGTTGATGTGTTAGTGGTGACATGCCCTTTAGACTTCAATATGCTTCTTGGGTGTGATTATGTTTATGTTATGAATGTTGTGGTGTCTACACTCTTTCGTGTGATGCATGTACCTCACAACAAAAGAATTGTCGCTATTGATCATATTTCATATGATTATCACTATCTTGGTTCAATTTTTGCTCAGTTTTCCCCTTTGTGTGCTCCTATTGTGCAAGTATACTCTTCCTCGCCACAAGTAAATTATGGGAATCTCATCCTCAGTGTTTATATGGGATATTTATAGTCACTTTTTACCTCTCGATATGAGGTCATGACAATTGATCAGGTGTTTTAGCCAATGGGGGAATGGGATCCCTTGCTTCCCCATATTGTCCCGAGTAATTTGGTGTTTCCTCTTGAGTCTCATCTTACTATTTGTGAGACCTCAGGCCCTGGTATTTGTGTCATCGAGCCCTAGTTTCATGGATGTTGAGTTTCCATTTGATGAGGCTATCCTTGAAGATATGATTATGGATCCTTGACCTCTTCTTGAATTGGAAATTTTATAGGTTGTTTACCAAAGAAAGCCTTGGCCTGAGCCTAGTGATGGGCTCTACTTAGAGCACTATCGTGCATAATCCATAAGCTTATGTGGTCCTCTATACATATTGTACTTTTAGGGTTTATTGTTTTCAAGTTTTATATTCGTTAGCACATGTTTTTATTAGAGGTTTTTGTATTGGACTTATTAACTTCTGGTTAAGTGTTTTTGGTTTTATATACAAGACTTTGAAGACATTTTTTCTTTGGTACCTTTTCTTCCATGTCGATCCATTCTTATAAGTAATGATCTAGAAACTTCCATATAGGTTAGATTTTCCCTTCCATGCATTTTTTCATTATTTGTTTCTTGTTTCATTTTTCCTTAGGATCGACCCCACTAAGTTGTGACACTGAACCTTCTCTATTGTTTAGAAGTTTCGTAATCCATGTGGTAGATCATGTCGTTCATGGGTTCCCTAGTTAAAACCTTGTTCACGGTTTGGTGTCCATGATGAAATAATTTCATAGGCTCAAGAGCCCTGTTTAGTCCCACCATGAATTTGCGTTGAAGCCTCATATATTCTTCTCAATTGTTTTATGTCCATTACCTATGGGGATGCCTCTATCATGTGTTGCTACATATGCTATCACTTTTTGTATTCCTCATTAGGTATTGTATTCTTTAATGACATATAGGGTAGGCCTCATTTTTACCTGCACAATACATATTTTTGGATTGGCCACATATCTACCATAGGGTCAACTACATTTGTTATCGTTACTACATCTCTCAAGATTCTTTAAAGGTGCCTTCTATAGATGGTAGATCTTACCTCTTCATAGGTTTTGTAGTTAGTACCTCACTGGAATTTTTTACACCCATGTTGCAGTATTTTTTGTAGGCTTGGAAGCCCTGCTTATTCCTGCCATGTCTTTGCATTGAAGCCTCATGACTTCCTCTTAATATTTTTATGGATAAATGACCTACAAGGCTTCCAAACTTTGTTAAGTTGTAACTACATTTCATATTAATTGCTCGCGCTTCTAGGCCTAATGCCGGATTTCAACTTGCTATTGTTGAACCATTCACTTATGCATTCCTACCAGTTGTTAGCCTTTCATTTTATGCCTTTGCGAATCGACATCATAACCCTAGAGGAAACATTCCCTAAGTGTCTGTATCCCACACGTGCTTCCTTTTGATTGAGCATAGGTATGTTCATTGTGCTTTGGAACTATTTTTCTTTTTCGGGACACTCGTTTCGTCCACTATACTATAGCATTCTTTTAATTTTTTTCAAGGTTTCATAATATGAAAAATACAAGGGGGGAAACATCTATCTCTTTTTTTGGAAGCAGTTCTATCTCCCTTGAACAAAGCACAATATTTGAGTCAGTATCTCAGTATTTTGGGTTTAATATGGCAATAGGAGACATTTTCTCATTATTAAAGATAATCTTCTCTGACTAGTTATTCTTCTAGTCATATGGAGTGTTTGTTGATGCATTCTTTGTCACAAATGTATCCTAGTTTATAGTCATGCTTCCTAAGTCACATCATGTGTCGTGCTCTTATTCAAGGGAAGTTTCAATCTGAGTTGGCCACTCTACAAAAAATCCTTGACTTTTCAAGTCGACCTTCCTACGTCAGCCAAGTACGTATCAATATCACAAGCATCGATGTACTTCACTTGTGCTAGTATAGAAGGTATCCATTGATTTATTCTTAGCGGGTCTTCTCTTATCGAATCCAACACATTGATATGAGAGTATGACCTAGAGATCCACCTTAGGCCCATTTCCATCATTGATAGGTGACCTTGTGCTTAACAGATGAAAAACCATCATTGGTCGTTGATTGGGTGGTTTCCCTTATGTTCAACATAAAAAACAATCATCACACATAGGGATTTATGTGGTACCTTGGTTTCCATTTGAATCCATTGGTGGATTCCTCATATTTGTCAGTACTCTCCATTATTGGATACTATTCAAAAATTCTCTTTCATGCATTATTACATCTGGTGCATGTCAGATTCGTACCTTGATGTGGTCCTTACAATCTATTCATATAAATCCTTCCAAATATTTGGCCTTCTGCTACCCCTCGTGTTGGATGATGGAATATTACTTAATTCCTTCCTTCCAGTGGATCTCTTCATATCAATTTCAACACATCTTGCACTTGGATAGGGATCTAGAGTGATGTTTGGTACCTTGGGGCTTGTAGTGATTAGTGGTAGGTCCCCTCGCTATTGATATTGGGAATACATCAATGTCCCCTGATCGATAGATTCTACCAGGTGTTTGACATCAACTCATTTATTCACACTTGTTAGATTGTACCATGGTACCTTGACACCCATTATTATCATCATGGGTTGTCTCACGTTTGTTAATGGTATACATCAATGATCGATAATCAAACGTTGTCTCACTATGTTAGACCCCAACACATCTATTTACATAGTGTAGACTTGTATCGTGGTGGATTGTTTTGAATACTTCAGGTGAAGTACAAGCATCACATATTTTTTGCTCCTTCCCGACCTATATTGTATCCTCCACATAGACATTGGTACTTTCATAGGATCAGTTCATTCACTTCTTTGCTCCATATGTCCTCTGATTTGATTTTGAGACATAACTCCATTGTGTATCCATTCATGGATATGATCTACTTTTACATGGATCCACTATATATTCCTCATGGTCATGCTTCCTGCTTTATATATATCACATGGATACACTATGTATTTTTCTTGGCCATGGAAATTAGTCATACTTTCATATATGCCATGGATCCATAGTGTACTTGATTTGGTGGTCATGTTTACATCAATCCTGAGCATGGGTATGCCCGACTCGGGAAGAGAATAATCTTACTTGATCTTTGTTATGGTTTATGTTCTTGGATCATTTTTTTTGGAACCTTCATTGGATCTACTTCACTGCATCCTCGCCTCTTAGAGTCATAATGTATTTTGGCCATCAGTTTCCCTTTTGACCTCACACATTAAAGGGAATCTGTTATACCACAATTTGTCACATCATTAAATATCAACTTCCCTATATTGCAAACTTAAATCCAAAATTCCCTCATAAATCTCATCTAAAAAACATGACTTTTGTTGCCACCCATGATTCACCTATGAGAAAATTATAGATGTCTACAAGTTGCTAGTTTACAAATCATGGATGCCCTCAAAAAATATGAAAAATAGAATAATTCCTTATTTTTGAGTAGGGATTTTGGTTGGGATCGTTCCTAACCTCCCCTGAGCCTGTACTCAATGGAATTCAACCACATCAACCCCTTGAGGATATAATAAATGCACCTTTGGGGGAATGGATGACGAGGAAAACCAAGGTGCAAAGTTATGCTAAAGAATTTGTAAGCTTCTCTATCTCCCCTATCCTCTAAGTAGCATCCCCTTGATTCTGGAACTTGCTTTCCAGTACTCCTTTCTCTCTCCTATGTGACTATAGGTTGTGTTCCTATCCCTATTGAGTCATCCAAGGAAGGGAAATCCTACTGATTTGATGCTTGAAGGACCATTGGAGGAACCTAGGCGGTTGGCTTCGAGGTAATTCCAGCAGTTGGAGTTAGGTTGTAACCATTCATTTCTATCGTTTCTAATAAAATAGTTATCTTTCCCTCCATTAATTGTGTAATATGGTTCAATTTTCTAATGCATGTTAATTTGATTCACATATTTCAATTTATTTATATATTACATGTATAATTTGATATTATAACTACCTTGTTGCAACATTTTCTTGGTCTCCTTTTGCATATTTGTTCGGGAAAATATTAGGAGCGTGTTAAGTGTCAAGAGTGAGGAAAGACAACGACCGATAGGATACAAGGTGTGACATTATTTATCCTCTCTCTTTAGGTAGTTATTTCTTTGCAAGTATTGTATGTGAGGGTAGGCTCTGTCTTTTGTATATGGTCAAGATTTTTCATGACATGACCCAAAGTCATGGGGGAAAACCCCATAAAAATTCTCAATTGTGTGTCGAATATCATATCCTAGTGCATGTAGATATATCTTCATTATTATACTCCACATAGCATAGTTTTCTCCATCGAGTAGAGGAGGTATGGTTGGAGAAGAAAGATCTTGACTGGCCATTTTTCCTGAAGGATATTCCTTCTAATTGTTAGGCTATCACCGAAGAATCCTTCTCTAATACCAATTGTTGTAATATTCATTAATAATAAGAGGTAGTGAATCAATATTACATAGATTTTAACCACTTTTTCTTTTTACCATCTTAACTAGTCATCACATAATAAATTCCATAACACAAAGACACAATACATAGATATTTTACGTGGAAACCCATACTAGAGAAAACCACAAATCAACTTCCTCTTATATCATTCAAGATTTACATTATTTACATGCTTCAACTTGTGAGGGAAACCAATCCTTGTAGTAAGCACCAAATTACAACTCTTCAAGCACCAACTTGATAGGAACCAATCTGTTGAGAAGATGAGAACACTAATCCTCATTGTAAGAACCCACTTATAGTCCGCAAGCACCAACTTTCCAAAAACCAACCTGTTATGAGGATGAGGACACCAATCCTCTTTGTAAGAACCAACTTGTCAGACATCAACTGGTTATGAGGACACCAATCCTCTGTGTAAGTACCCACTTACAATATGCAAGCACCAACTTGTGAGGCACCAACCTATTATAAGGAAACCAATCATCTTCCTTACACCACCCTTAAGTAAATAATATAATCAAATTTTAGTCAGTTACAAACCCTTGTGTTATTGAAATATCCTTTTCATAGACTCATAATGTAAATATGCAACACACATATCAAATAGTCTCTTCAATTGAACATGACATATATTATCTCAAATAATCCTACAAATAAGTTATTTTTGTAGTTGTCGTTAATTTTGTAGCTACGTTGATTCTACAATCATGAATATTCTTTTGTATCTGTTGTTGATTATGCAGTCATGGATCTTCTTTTTCAGTTGTCATTGATTCTACAGCCGTGGATCTATTTCTGTAGCTACGTTGATTCTACAGTTTTGGATCTGTTTCTGTAGCTACGACTATTTTTGTGTGTGATGACTAACTCTTCATATTCTCCTTACATCATAGAGCTCTTACACACTCCTCAAGACTCCCAAAACAGAATCATTCAATACCTCACAACATTTCAGAATTACTTCATTACAATCAATAATAGTATCTATTTAAGTTAAAATCACATACCTTACATATTGTAATTTAGATTCAGAAACCCTTCTACAGTCTATCTTCTAGTTCTTTGATATTCATTATAGATACACTCTTTCTTCTTACCACTCTTTCTCCTAGGTCTTCACTCAGATTAACACCCTCTTATACATTTTTCACACGCACTCACTCCACTTACTCTTCAATTTGATAAAGCATTTATACTAGTTTCTGTAGTGGTTTTGTTGCCCATAGAAAAATCAACACAATGGTAAAAACCCATAGTATTTTTCTTGACCATCTCAGTAGACCATTTCATATTGCTTTCCATAAAAAAATACTTGTTGTGTGAACATTACCAAGAATAACTAATGCATTAAATATGTAAACCCATCTTCACAAAGTCAACATGATCACTTCATTTCTTTAGCCAACCATTACCAATACTTCATTACCCCTAAGTTCCTGTAACTGAGCCACTTTCTGTAGCTCAACACGTGGCTACTCTAACATCTCTGTCCATCAACCCCATGGTCGAGTAATGCTACCATGCAGAAACATTATCAAACTTATATAGTATACATTTAAATGAATTTAAATGAATTAACACAGAGTAAACATATAATTACTACTAACATAGAAAATTAATGGAATTAACAGTAAATATCATTGCAACGGAATACATGATAATATTGAAAGCATCACAGGCATGCATTTTAATTGAAATTAAACACATGCATATACTTATCTTTGAAATTGGTGTAACTCCACCAACTACATGCTGACCTTCCACAAACCGCCCATCCTTAGACCACATTGCTCATCACGCTCAGCAGTGGGTCACCCTTGAGTTGGGACCAAGCTCCACCCAGAGTAAGGTAATCCTAGACTAGGCTGAGGTTATAGGAAAACTGCACAGATCAATTGGAAGGATTCTCTCCAGGAGCCTTCTTATGCCCACTACTCATGGATTCTCATTCCCCACATTCATGTTCACCCTAGAGTATACACCTTCACAAGCACAGTCCATCAGTACTTCACCTCCCTCTCTGCGTCTCAGAAACAGGCTGAATCAAGAATTCTCAGAGCTCTATAGCTGGTGCTAGACTCTCTCTAGAAGAAAACCACTTCCCAGTAGACTCTCTCACCTAGAGAGAGTTTCTCATGGGCCTGACAACCTACCTCTTCTACCATAGGCCTGACAACTCGGTTCTTCAACCAGTTTCCAACCCAATTCCCGCAAGTTCAGGATAACAACAACGACAACAGCTTTTGGTTAACTCACGGGTGACAACAACAACATGCCACAAAGACACATCACGGTTCAGGTAACATTGGTTTTAGGATGCATGAAAAGCAATCCATGCAGAGCTCGAACACAGAATTGACGGTTTAGACAAAGGGTGTATTGGTTCCTCAATAAAACATCACAGGCTTTGGGTTTCAAAGCTATGTGAGGGTATGCATGTAGAGATTAGACAGAATTCATGGTTTCGGGTAGCCGCCGGTAGAATGGAGGAGGAACCCCAAACTTAGCTGACGCTTCAGCTTTTAACTGCATGTGCCCAAGTTGACACTTATGTTCCTAGAGCTGCATGTGTTCCCTTTTTCACACGTTGGAGTTGCATGTGTTTCCCCTCCCAGGAATTAGGATAAAATTATGTTTCGTCACATAGCTTTAGAATAATAATAAAATATTATTCTCAAGGAATTAAGCCCTTAAGATTAGCCCCTCTTTCCAACCTTTCAACCCCTTTTCCCTTACCCACCCTGTAGAAGATTAATCCCCCATCACTCTTTTTTCCTGGTCGGTATGCATGCAATGATGTTTAATATTTATTAATGTTCTTCATATTACATATACAAAAACATGCTCCTGGCCTTTAACACTTAGGCTCTCCGGCCTAATAAACACATAAGCCCACCAGCTTATCAATTCTTAGCTCACCAGCATACAAAACATGATTTACAATTCATAAACATGATTACAACATGGCTTTTCCTTGGGGATATTACAATCCCCTGTTGGAAGATTGATTGTTGTCATTGATGTCAACCATAGTCATGGGTTTTGGACCGCAAGATTGATAAAGGTATTTGGACATGAAGGAAAATTCACATGCATATACAACACTTATGAATGGATAGTATACATCATGCTGTTTCCGTTGGTATGTGTCACATCACATGGATCCTCATGGTTGAGGAGAAATGAATTTTTGAAGATGACAAAGTGAATTGAAAAAGGAAGTACATGTAGGCCCTAAAAATAATTAAAGAAAAT
>JZKD02S2200510.1:0-12740 GCA_000966675.3 Picea glauca
ATAACCAGTTTAGTGTTGGTCTGTCATAGTGAATACTTCCATTAATGGTATAGTGAATACTTCCATTAATGGTGGGTGTCATATTAATGGCATTAGTTAATACTTCCAATGTGCAGAGGACTGATAATTTCTAGATCAACCATTTTCGATACATAAACAATGTATATCAATATAAATTTTAATGAAAATCGCTTATTTATATTAAAGTATATTTTAATTTTACATTCTAAATCATGTTTTTATTTCAATTTTTATTACAAAGTACACATTTTATTTCACATTTTCTTGAATAAATATATTGAAAGCTCACAAAGAAACCAAATACTAACATAACCAGTTTAGTGTTGGACTGTCATTTCGTTGTGAAATTTCATAAGAAATTATAAACTTTGATGACTTGTTTGACTATTTTCAACCATATTTCCAAATCAAACAAAATTTAAATTATAAGTTAGAAATTATAATTTGATAACTACCCAGATCTTCCATCACTACAGAATCAACTCCACTGTATACAAAATCAGCTCTACTTCACATAGTAAAAATCAAACAAAATTTAAATTTTATAAGTTAGAAACTATAATTTGATAACTACCCAGATCTCCCATCACTACATAATCAGCTCCACTGTATACAGAATCAGCTCTACTTCACATAGTACAATGATGTTTATAAATAAAATGAAATAAAACATTTTTAATTCCAGCACAATATCGTAAAACATACTTTAAACTTTTGTTTTTGTTTAATAAATTAGGATCCTTATATTAATAACTGTTTATGTCTATACAATCCCACCTATTATCCACTTATTCTTCCACAAAAGGGAAACCAGAACATGTGATTTTCAGCAAAATCTTATCATTTCACCATCATAAAAATTGAAATTATAAAATCATAAAAAATGAATTTTTTTTTTTGTAAGTTAGAAAGATGTATTAAAGCCTTCTTATATCAAAAAATTACATTTGTCAGCATAAAAAATGAGACAGTGGTTGCATCGCCTAGATGGGAAACCAATGGTGCCACTTGTCCAAACAATTCACAATTGTCGAAAAAAAGAAAAAAAAAATTGTCCTATGACATATTGTTTTTCTAAGACTAGAAACTAAGGTGCCTCACGGGGCTAGATCCAAGAGAAGTAATCCATCTAAAGAAATCAAAAAACCAAGAAAACATGTGAACTTCGTTTTCATCTGGAGCTTGGGTCTGGCTTCGGTTCCCTCTTAGGATCATGTGCAATGTCTGGGGATGAATTCCATGTGTCCGGAGTGGTGTGAAGGAGAGTGTAGATGAGAGTCTCCAAGTGCTCCTTTTGATGCTCACGAAGTTCATCTCTAATCAACAGTTCCTTCATGTCACACCTAACTTTGAAGACTGAGTTGTGGATGTTTTCCAAAGAATTTTTTAGCTTCGTAAACCCATCGCATCGAGCGCATGAAGGTTGTGGCCGAGGAGAAAGTAGGGGTGGAAGAGGAGGTGAAGGTGGTGGTGGAACTACGGAAGAAGTGTGGGGGGAGGTGGAAGAAGTGAGGGGGCAGTCAGGCTAGGGAGAGCAGATGGAGAAGGCAGGCGAGAGGGAGGCTAGTGTATGGATGGCACTTTTGGGATGAGATCAGGTGCGAAGAAGAGTGAATTACCCATGTTGTCAAACCACTCCACTATGCAGGCCCACGGGGAGGACAGATGAGGGAGATCTAATATGGAGTAATGAGTTGTAGGCGGAGGTAATTCTAGAGTGTTTTGTCATCCTCACCCCCATGAGCTATACCACATAGCCTCTCTCTTGGATTTTCCCCTTTTCCTTGGCATCGAGAAGAAACAAGGGAGAGAAGGTATGGAAATGAATTGAAGGTCGGTTGACATGAACCCAAAGATGAAAAAAAACAAAGTTGAATTTGTGAGGAGCTAGGGTTGAGCTATGATAATGAGCTGAAGAACTAACAGGAACGAAATTATAAGCTGCCCATAAAACATAAATTATCCTTTAACCATCATAAAAATTCAAATTATAAGCTATTGATTATTTATTAATGAATTAACAATATATTTCACCATCATAAACAATATAATAGAAATCAAAGATGAAACAATAAACAATATATTCCACCATCATAAACAATATAAGAGAAATCAAATATGAGACAATAAATTGATATTTTGAGTTCCAGAAAATACGTATCTCCTCTTTATGTGGTGGAATAGATGTTCTCATATAATCTTTCATGTACATGAAGAAAACACAAATATTAAGTCATTCTTCAAAAACCATTTAAATATTTCATCTTTGGGATGTATTCATATTACATATAATCAAATTCTCTTTGAAATATTCATTTGTCATAATCTAAACATAAGTGAGATCATGCACATACATAGCTTATTTGTAAATCTACTTGAATGTTTTATTTTGTGGTTAGTAACCAATTTAGTTAAGAGTTTGAATATACCCTGGCAAGAAGGTATTCACTTCGTTGTATGCAGAAAACACAAATTTCCATACTACGCCATTCTTGGACAAGAAGGCAAGGAATGCAATCGAAAAAAATTTAGAAACATCCCCTTTTCTAATGTGGGATAGAGTATGTTCTCAAATAATCAAATTTTCAAGTTCAAAATTAGGTCTTAATCATGATCTAAACATAAATAATCTTGAATGTACCATTTAAGACAACGATAAGAATATATAGGGGTTCTATATATTTCAAAATAATTGATCAAAGCATTGAAAAGTTATATTGACACTAGTTTAGTAACCCTATGAAGAGGAAAGGCTAAACTAAAAATTTGAGAAAACAAAAATTTGAAAAAGAAGTAAAAAATATAAGCTTATTCAACATAAATAAGCTTGAACACTTTTATATAAAATCCTAACATAAAAGCAAATTAAAACCCACTAATGTGCAATAAACATACATTTATGAATCATCATGAATAGACGCATCCTTCCCAAGTATGGATGATTCCTCCTCAATCCCAATATCCCTCACTCTTTTCTCCACATTTTGTTCAAGCACACTCTCAGGTACTCTCTTTTCCACATTGCCCTATATAACACATTTCAAATTTGAAAATTAAATTTAAATGATTTTAGCACATTATTGTGGTTTTAAATTTTGAAACATGTAATGCCTATGATGTGCCAATCTATGATTCAATAAATTAAATGTTGTTTAAGACATTCTTCTTTTAAATTAATAATTTAAATGACAAATTCCAATTTTAATATATATCTAAAAAAAAATTCAGCATGCAATGATACTTGTGAACTCCCACCCTCTTCAAACTCTCTCAATGAGAATTGAGACAAGAATGCCCAAGTAGTAGGAGATGGAATAGGCATTTGTGAACAACACAACTAAGAAATAAATCTAGGATTCAATGTGTTCACATTTATACAAAATTATAAATGTCATGTTGTTGATATTATTCAAAATATTGAAGATTGGAAAACTAAAGTGTTCATATGTGGATATTAGAAAACACATACTTGATTCAACCCATCCAAATTTAAACTCGTGGAATGAAGTCCCCTATTTACTGGAGATTCATTTAACATATCTCCAAACTGCAATTAATGACAATAACAACTCAATTATTTCTATAGATACAATGATATGTATCTAGATCTAGAATTAGAAGTAAACTATCCTCAAATGTGTCAAAAATTTACTAACTAGAACACGTACCAATGTGTTTTTCGGTTCATCATTCTGAATGACCTCCTTCCAACCATTATGACAAAAAAATTCATACTCCTTAAGATCTTCTACTGACATGGTATCTAACTCCCCATCTATTTTATAAACAAAAATGGCATGAGAATTGGCTTCCGCTTGCTGACGGTTCAAACCAACATCAACACCATAAAAATTGATTTTAAATTTTCCCCGATTGCATTTCTAGCCTCTTTTCCAACCTCTAATGAAGCTCGCAACTCTGAATGTGAAGAAAATTCCTCTGTTGGGTGAGATACTAAAGGTCATGGAGGCATTTGCAATGTTGCATTTCGATATTCCTCGTTTCGATCATATGTTCATCTTCTACCAGCCCCATAACAATCAGACGGTAGACTAGTATAATCAGGGTGCATTTCCATGAAAAACTCTACATAAAAGTGTCTAGCAAAATAATCATTCCACGGAAATTTCTCATATGCTGCCAAAAATATGTTATACAGATGTTCTGCTATGTTGGGGTGCTTAAAATATTGCACCTTCAACATCTTTCGCTTTGGCCCATCTTTGAAATTGAAATTAGAAATTGTGTTTTCTTTTGAAACTTTATTTTTTACTACGTCCCATTTATCAGGGCCCATCACCTCTGACTTTCGCCTCTTCATCAAATCGATAAAATTGTCAGTGGTTGGCCCCATCTTTTGATATGCATCCATAAAGTTTTGCAATGAATGCAAAACAATCTTCAAGCTTTTTTAACTCTCCCGAGGGAGATCCAATCTCCTCAAATCATTTTTCAACCTGCTTTTAACACCTGAGCATTGTTCAAGCGTCATTTCTTTAGTAATCCCTTCCTAGGGAAGCTCATCACCAACATCTGAAGGATAGGTGGACATAGGTGTGTAATCTTTTTTTTCTTGATAACGGCGTCTCCTAAATCCACCTTTGGCCTCTTCACCAACATAAGAATCTTCGTGACACCCGATCTCTCTTTCATTTTCTTCCCTCGCATTAAACTCATTGTCTACACACACATTTGAAAGTAATTACAACATTTAACTTGACATAATTTAACATTAAAAAAAAAAAAAAAAATTAAAAAAAAAAAAAAAAATATAAAAAAAAAAAATATAATTTATTATATATAAATATATATATATATATATATATATATATAACATAAACATAAATACACAAAAATACAAAATCAAAGAAAATTACCAAAAATATTTTCTTGTTCTGATGTATTCCCTACATTCTTAGGTGTAGGAGTATCAATGTGCAACCTATCTAAGAAGGTTGCATCCATAGCACTTGTTTTAGCACATTATCGATTTGATCTATTCACAGACTTGTTTGATAATCTCCTCTAACGAGATTGTCATTGGTCACTCGGAGTCTCAGTTGAAGAAGGGGTTCCTCTTCTTCCTTCTTGGGATAGCCTACAGCATTTGCGAGGAATGTTTGTAGACTCATGTCTCGACATCTTGCCTCAATATATATCCTTTGAAAATTCATGAATATGAAAGTTCATAAGTTATAGAAACATCAAATGGAAATACTAAATTTATAACACAAGCATTTAAGCATTTATAACAACTTCAAAGCATCGCAGACATATATTGAAAAAAATAGAACAACTATATTTTTTACAATCATTGAAAAAAATAATCACTAACAAAACATTTACTTGAAACTAAAACAAGAAACAATATCACATGATACATGTTGTTACTATCCTCTTAGATATATTCTCAGAAAAATCTTTGAGGGATCATTGATCAAACCCTCAGGGAAGATCTCATCATGACACATGGAACAAATTTACAAGGAGAAATTTTAGGGTAAAATATCAATACACTAACCAACAACATACATAGGTGGCACCAACAATAGAAGAGAACGACAACATACTCAAGGTGTCATTAGCAAGGAGATAAAGAGGATGACACCAGCAAAAAAATGAGGAGGGCGACACCAACAAGTAGAACCAGAATCCCCAAACAATAACCAAGAAGAGATCTCCAACAAGATGGAAAAGACCAAGAAGAGGGGTTGTAGCCACACAGTCAAATAATTAAATAAATCAAGAGAAGGGATCCAAAGTCAAAGAAACTAACTTTCTTTAGGAAAAAGCAAAGAACAAAACCAAAAACCCATGCAACAATTAAGAGGGGCGTAACTCAAGCAAGGGTGGTTTCAACACAAAGTCAACAATTAAATTCTTCCAAAGTCAAGGAGGCTAAGTTTATTTAGGTAAAGTACAAAACCAAAAACACACACAACAATTAAAGGGGGCGTAATTCAAGCAAGGGTGATTTCAAGACAAAGTCAACAATTAAGTTTTTCTTGAATGGAAAAATGTCCACATGATTCTCATGATATTTACTTATAAGATTTTATCATCCCAACATACAAGGAAGATCAATAATGTGATCATTCTCTTCTTAACTACTCCTAGGTCTCATGGAACATCCCAAGAGAGAAAAAAAATCACACATTATCTCAACTTGGTACTTAACCAAAAACAAAATAAACCAAAAAACCAAAGGAATATAAATAATGTGATCATGCTCTTCTTTGGATGTTATTTAGTTTATATACATATGGTGTTCTTCAATAATGGGACAAGATCGAATTCAATCCCGTCCATGTACATGGACAGGTCCAAATTCAGCCCTGTCATCCCATCCGATAAACATATTCTACCTCTACTTGTTTGTGTCTGATATGGTCTAGGTGTTTTTGTGTCTTTGTTTTTACTCTATTGTGTCTGCATCCTATTGTGTTCATAAATTGTTAATTTATAGGAGGTTCAGGCTTGTCCTTGTACATGGACATGACCATATTCGGCCTTGTCCATGTACAGGGACATGCCCAAATTCAAGCATGTACATGTACATGGACAGGGCCAAAAAATTCCCTATCCATGTCTAGGGACAAGCTCAAATACAAGCATGTCCCTGTACATGGACAAGGCTGAATTCAGCCCTATCATCCCATCCAATAAACATATGATACCTCCACTTCTCTATATTATATGTTCTAGGTGTTGTTGTATTTTTTTTTAACTCTATTGTGTCTACATCTTATTGTGTTCATAAATTATTAATTTATAGGAGGTTCGGACATGTCCTTGTACATGGACAAGTCCATATTCGGCCCTGTCCATGTACAAGGATAGGCCCGAATTTACAATTTATGGGGGTTAAAGAAGGACGTTGAACCACCTATCAACATGTTGTACCTCTCTTTTCTCAGCAACTCATAGGTTTGTGAGGGTCGTCCCTCTCTTATCAGCAGACTGTGGGTTTGGCACTGGTAACTTTCTTTTCTCAGCCACAAATTCATCATTTCAACTCCAAATTTAAAAGACAAAGAGGTTGGGTTCAACATGTAGACTAGAAGGACCTTTGGATGCCAAGGACAATGCCTAAATCATCATATTCTAAAAGAGAAGGGACAGTGATATGAATTGTCACATTGCAAATCTATTGGTTGGATTAATAGAAGCTGGTATTTCAGACTACGAAGTTGTTGGGAGGATCTTTTTCATGTTATACATTGAAAATAACACACATATAACCTCAATCTTGGGTGCCATAACAACCATATAATGATATATAAATATTGTCTGCAAAATATTTGATATTATTAATGAATGAAATAACTCATAATTGTGTATCAGTTTAGATATCATTGTTTGTACATAGGCCTCACAAGTGTGTTTATAGGTTGTCTAAAAAGGGACCATTCCAACACATTTCTTTCTGCATATTCTTGGACACCTATAGCAAGGGTATTACAGGTCAACAATAAAGTATAGTTCAATTTTTGTTTTCAAAGTTTTACTTCCATCATAACAGTTTAACAAGTCTATCATCAATTCCAATGAATGTATTTGTTGTTGTTATATCAGTTGGCATGAGTTAGCAATTTTTTCTACTATATGTATTGTTGTCTCTTGATATTAAATGCAATAAAATATTTTTGTGCCAAATTCATGTGGACAAGTATTAAATAGTGAATTATTTGTTCATTAAATGATTCGGGCATGTCCCTGTACATGGACAAGGCCGAATATGGCCTTGTCCATGTATAGGGATAGGCCCGAATTCAGGCATGTGTCTGTACATGGACAGGGTCAGGCCCTGTCAAGGACGTTATGGCATATAGAATATGGTCAAGTGTACTTATATCATTAAGCCACTCCATCAGTAATTCTGTAAACATGTCTAGTACAACCTTTCAATGGGATTATCTATGCTTACTATTATATATGTTGAGGCCAAGGTGAATAACAATCTTGAAATGGTTAGGTGGTCGTGTCAATTTGATCTCCAAGTAAAGATCTAGAAGTTGATTAAGTAGCATCCTAGCTAGTTATAAATCCACTARGTCAAKATATAAAGCCTACAGCAGCACTAGTAGCAGATACAGTTCCTAGGAATTATGTATATATATTAGACTGATTCCACTATGAACATGATGAGTAYTATTAGTTATAGCTAGTATTRACGCAATAGCATCACATTCTTCTTTAGATAAAGGTAATCACATAACTAACACCATATGCTTACTTACAGTTGTTGGAACCATTACATGATGGGTAACTATGAAGTAAGCTMTACTTTAAGCTCRATATCTACATGTTACTACTTATACCATATGTAATAGAACAGRATAAGAAATACTCGTAAYGTAATTAACACAAAGCTAGTGTTCATTAAGCTATTAGTAATACAAGATCACTACTACTATTYTGATCACCWATCCATCACATAGAGCTAGTGTATTAGTACTACATATGATAGTGATTATCTTATTAMACACAWTGTACAGGTTGAGCTCCATTGATTGTCGTTATTTGGATATGGATTAGTACAACACTAACTATGAGTACATCTTACTRATATGAGTCTAATGTATCTGATTATGAACTACTAATTACACTGGTTTGAATCTCTCATTGTGTAGTAKCCAATGATATTGCTTCCCATTAATTCCMTAACATTCCATACTATGAATCGCATCCTGGTACTAGAACAATGATCACTATAAGGAAGTAAGTCCATTGRATAGGGATACTACTAACCKCTGCCCTATTTGTCCAGTTACAGTTAAAGGTTATTGTATGAGATATAACATAGGGAATAGAAGCAAATGACATGAATGTTAACTACAAAGGGAAGTATATAATAAGATTTAAATGAAATAGCTTAACCTATAATACAAGGGGAATAGAGMCATTCCATTACTATGATATTAGTAATAYAGGAACAACTTAGCTTAAGGTTCAACTAGGTGATAKCATGTTCCCTATTTACCATAATCAATACGTGTTGTGATATTAATYTTATCTTGTATTAACTACATGGGATATCATAGGTACACTGATTAGCAATAGACATACTTACCATAATCAAATACATGTTATCGTGAAATAGAGTATTACTAGAAAKMAATGGCTCTAAGTATCAACACATGTATTACASTTGTATGTGATTCCAATGCTTGTGTCATAAGCTATTACCCTTATTTTCACCTATCACCATTATCGAGTAGTGTGTATATTCCCCTTATTTCCCTAATCAACACTGTGGAATAGTGATAAGTAGTAAGTGTTCATTAMAGATAGCTTAGGTATTACTTCAATATCAKCTTGGTTATCGTATATAGTAAGCATTACTTAGTGTTATATATGGTTTATATGTAAGTTCAAGCTCAAACCTATGATACTAGMTCTATGGGTATAATCAATGYGGATCCATATATTATGCATATTACTTAGYTGTATCAATACAGTTAAAYGTGCTATCTCAAAAATAGAGGCTCTATCTAAGCTWTTCACATACATCACATGTGTTCACTTTCAATACTATGATTCCAGTCAAAGTTGATCGACRCTAATATAGAACTAATAYGTATGTAACTATAATGTAATCCCAATAATCTTTCCCTATTTTATAGATATAGTTATACCCTTATTACACATAWARCAATGGGAAACAAAGCTCATACCAATCATTACTAAGRATAGAATCAAAYGACATACTAACTAGGATATCATAACCACTCTATTGTGAATAGCTTGATTATGGCTGAAATGTAATTGTTTACAAGMTAATAGGATAAGATGAAAGAGTAATGGTATTTAGACTGATAAGCTAACTATCACCTTTGTTATGATTAAARGTAAKAAAGAGCCATATTCAAGTATGATGCAGAGTGATATTGGTCTATCACATATATTGTTGGATCATCACTATTTACCTAATAAGTAACATTGATTACATTTGATGCATCTCTATGCTCTATCGGTCTAATGATTTGATTACACTAATACGGGATCTTAGGCTTAGTGTAAAGATTGGTTCAATATTGTAATCATATTGATATGCTATGTTCTCACTATTACAAGTATTCAGGCTTGTAACTCCATTGATATCATATAAGGATTCACATTTTTCTTAGTTATAACTATCCCTAATAAAGAAGAGATCAGTATTACAGGCCCTTATGACTCAACATGATAAGGATATACAACCTTTATGTATGGTTAATGTGACTAGTATTGACCTATGTTTAGAGTTAAAAAAGTAACCCTTTAAGGAATACTAGTATTATGCATAGTTAATACTATTCAATGGTAATAGTTATGGAAACAAGATTCACCATTGTCACAACAAAGCTCATATCTCTTATCCTTGTTGATCTCTTTGATTTGCCTCATATATGCATTGTTCATTTCCTTATATTCCCATATCTATGATATGCTCGTACAGTGAAGCTTCGCACAATATGGAGAAAATAAGGCAGAGAGAATACCATGCAATATGTAACTAGTATCAGTGCCATATTAGTGTAAATACAAAGGGTAATAGATCACCATAGCTAATGTATAGAGGTTAAGCAAATTGTTGCATAACTAGTAGTAACCCATATAAGCTAGTTGATGTTCGTAATGGGTTACTCATAGTAATATGATGCAAGCTATTGAAAAAAAGGTATATCACTATCTATGCAGCTTTGAACACCATGTATAAGCTATTCTTGTAATAGTGGATCATAAGTAACTACATATTCAATAGGAAACGTAGATTACACTAAGTAGTGTAAGTATTGATGATGAATCCTAGCATGTTTTATTACGTAAACATTGTAACTAATGGTATTGATTACAGCTTCATAACTAACTGTACTTAGTGTAATGATTCCACTTATTGTGTAAATTACATGGATGTATATTATGTGTAAGCTCATTGTTACTAGTGTTCTATGTTGTATCTATACAGTAAGTGTGTTTTCACTTTACTTCTTAGAGATAGTATGCTCATTTATCATAGCTATTGTATGATAGTAAGAGTTAAAGAAATGGTGTTAATACTGATAAGAGTAACATTCAAGCTCATTCTACATTGATTACTTAGGTTAATATTGATATCATAGTAGTAAGGACATAGTTATGGAGCTATATGAAAGCTCATAGTATAACAAGTACGAGTAATGGAAGTTGAAACCCATGCTATCATATTAGATGTTCTAAGCTTCTATAAGGTACAAGTGTCATTAGTGGTCATGGGGTAACTATATCTCCATAATAGAGCTCTGTGTTAGTTAGATAAAGGGTCTTTTTTATTATGAATACTCAGTATTGTTCATTAGTTAAGATTATAGTCATATCATATCTATAGGGTAAATCTCATACCTTATGTTCATATTGGTATAGTAGTAACCTTCTACTCAGATCACACTATGTTAACATGCTAGATATTCTACATGCCCTTCTTGATTAGTAGCGGTACTACCATAATTGATAGCTATGATTACTTGGATAACGAGTACTATAAGCTTTGATACCCTATTAGTACGTAACCTAGTTAAGGTCATACTAGTAAGATCATTGAGGTAGTATGATTCCCATGGAGTTGGAGTAATCAGACTTATGTAAAGCTTAGGCATATAACCTAATCAAGCTTACAGGTTATGTTCCAATAAGGAGCTTAGATTAAGCTAAACAATAGTTATGGAGTTAATTGCATGTATTAATTTATTACTGTAATAACATGTGCTATGACTCTTACTTAACCATCGTGATTACTAGAGATTAGAGATATCACTTTACAACATTGATCAGTACTTATACCATGTGTTTTATTCCCATTACAAAGGTTACCCTCCTACATAGCTTAGTTACAGTATTCTAGTAATTTGAGAGAATACGTGTTGTAACTATTGATCAAACATAGCAGTATCTATAATAAGCATGAAGCTCAGTAAAAGTATAAGCTATATCTATAGGATACTTTGAATCTTATTACCTCATAGTAAACATGTATGCCTTATAGGTTATAAGAATTGTATAACCAGATCAGGTCCCATTGTTATTGCTTACATTGCAGTATAAGTTGAGTTGTACAACCCTTGTAACATGTGTAATCAATGATCAGGGGATCAAATTTTGCTCAATTTTCAAAGTGCTCGGAATGTGACGAAAATAGTGTCATTGCGTCCGTCTCATCTTCCTGATTCCGGCGATATATTTACTTTCTCAAACGGATTCCGTATGGAGAAGATATCGCAATATGTTCGCCAAGGCAAATAGGCAAAATTTTTGGATGTTGACTGTACCTGTCCGTACAATCCATACGGTGATGTGGCAGGGTCGTACCATCTGATGACATGGCAGTTGGATGATGTGGTACATTTTCATTGGTCGATTGTTGGCGAGTAGCATGTTGACACATGTCTGGTTAATGGCGAATAATAAGGAGACACGTGGCCCAATCCATGGGTGCCACGTGTCCCCCTCATTGTTTGGTTATATGTAAAAGTTTTATGGGAGTCCACGGGGCTCAACCCCCGGACCTCCCCCACTGTTAAAGCCTTGACAAACCTCCGCTAACCATTATGCCACCACATGAGCCTTGTTAGGTTTATGGTATTACATATATTTAACATTGTTTAATGTTGAAAGCGGAGGGGGGTCGGGTCGGGGCTTAGCCCCGACCCATAGTTTTATTAACACATATAACCATTGTATAATATGGTGTGCGTGATTTG
>JZKD02S2200510.1:29771-40062 GCA_000966675.3 Picea glauca
TCGTTCCATTTCAATATCAACTTTCTGTTTCACTTTGAAGTTATCTTTTGTGAGAGGACTTAGTAAATACAAGGACTCTATGCTTCTAACACGGGACAGTGTTGTGTAGACAAGTTCATGTATCCAAATTCCAGCGGGCTGAAAAGCAACTTTATCAAGTGTTAGTCCTTGTGATCTATGGACTGTACATGCACATGCAATTTTAATCGAAAACTGTTTTCGAATATTCAGTTGACCTGTCTTTGTTGATGTTGATGTTGGCTTCGATATTCGCAAAATAGGTGTCTAATCGCTTCCAGTATTTGAATTATATAGATAAGACAACTTGCTTGCTTGTTGCTTTCCTATATGTGGTTCATGGAACTTAATCCAAAGGATATCCACTTTTTCTGTCTTGGTATAGCCTTTCAGTATTCCATATGCACCATTCACCAAGCCATCCTGTGAATCATAGTTGCAGGCATATATTTCAACCAACATTTCTAATTTGAGGACAAGCTGCAAAGGTAAAGTGACTGAATGTTCATGCTATGGCCCTTTTCCATGGTTGTCTTCTTCCAGGTCAATGGAATCGATGATGATATCATTGCCAGGCATTAGGGAGAGCATGTGGTTGTTATGGTTTGTAACATCCTTATTTATATAGAATAGGTAAGGGAATGTTGGGTCTATGGGTGCAGGCCGTAAGCATCTCAAATTGATATGGGTCAAGTCATCATGTGTTTGGTTGTTGGTGCGCATTCTATTCAGAATTGCAATGAATGTTTCATCTGTTTGGCGCATTGTAGTATGAAACTCAAAGCATTTAATATTGTCTCTCCAGAAGTCATGGGTGACTGTTTCCATGTTTACCGTGGGTTGTTCAAATATCAAATAATCTTGGATGGGTTGTGTCTGGTAAAGATCCCGACAGAATAACATGTCAATGTTTCCAAAGTATTTCGTCTGCACATGTTTTATGCTTCTTAGTCGGTTGTCAATGGAATACAAGAACCGACTCCCAATCAAAGATGCTTCATCTATAAAGACAAGTTGGAGTTCCTCGTAAAGCTTAGATAATGTATCCAACATTTCCTTGATAAGTGGAAGAAACTGTGACTTGTTAAAAGGCATTAAAAATGCAGAGTGGATTGTTGTTCCACCAGCATTGTATGCATCTTTTTCTGTGTATGCAACTATTAGGGCCTTTGGTTTCATAGGATCAGAGGAATTTTTTGAATCATAGATTTGTATAAGCATTTGGAACAACTGTTTTGTTGTGAATATCTTGCATGTTCCTGCTCCGCCTGTAAGGAACACGTGCACAGGATTGTTCATGTTCAAGCGTTTTTTAAGAGCAATATCCTTTACAATTGTTTGTTGTTCACGATTCAACAGAAGTCTTATTCTGTTGTATTCATTATTTTCATTTAGGAAAGGATGTTTTGTAACTTGAAAACCAAGATTGATACATTTTTCACTTCCATCCGTTGGAGGACGAGGCAAATCTCCTTGTAAGTCACGGGACGCGGAAGCAGTTCTGCTTGTTTTTGGGTCTCTGAATGTGTCATCATGATCGCCAGGGTTTTCTAGGTCATTAAGTGCAACCTCTAGATCGTCCCATGTTGGATTAACATTGTAGGTAAATCTAGATTCATTGATGTGCACCATAGTCTCAGATGCAATATACGCAACCTCCCATGTACAGAAATTATGCATTAATGTCTCTTCATTTTCATTGAATGGAACGTACAGCAACAGTTTTTCTCTACAATAGTTTTCATAGTCACAATGTTTGTTGTATTTGACAAATCATATGACAGAGGGTTTTTTTCTTTTTGATATGGGTGCACCATTTTTTTCGTAATGCGATACAAATTATGCTAAGAAAATATACCTAATAGGAGATGGACGTTGGATGTAATAATCAATAATAGAGCAACATACCACATCCTCTGAATTGTCGGTCTCTTTTTGCAGAAAAATCGGTGGTTTAAGGAAAAATGTGCATTTTTCAAGTGGAGATGTGTTTATGAAGACACATTTTCTTGAACTACAAGTGAGGGGCAAGGAAAGTGCAATGTGAACTGCTTGTTAAGCAGACATTTGTTGAAGATTAAGTAATGTATTGCCAAGTGTGTGTATCATTTGTATGGCATCAATATGACTTGTTTCATGTTCTTTGTGTATTTTTCTGAAAGTACTTGTCATAGATTTGTCAATCTTTGTCATATACAAGGTACAGTATGATGCTACAGCATATGCATTTAGCACGTACTGTGCATCTGTATTTGATTTCCACATAACTGGCATATCCTTGGAGAAATTGTTGTTCCAAATATGGGAGAGTTTTCGTTTAAGGAAAAGTGTTGGTTGCCTAAGCGTACATTGTATGGCTTGGATGTACTCATCTTCTGAAATATTTACCTATGTCAAGAAGGAATCAAAGCTCATCATTTCGTCAAATCCCCCTTCTTCTATAAATGCGAACAAGGATTTAGATTTCTCAACAACAACATTTTCCTCTACACTAACTGGCTCTATGATTCTTGTAGCTCTCATTGGTGGCACGGGAAAGTTGTATCTGCAATGTGAGTTTTTTCATTTTCTACAACTTCTTGTATGGTAATGTCTATGAACTTTTGCAAGTTCTAGATCCAAATGATCTGTGTTGCATGTTATGTATTTATCCACAAATTGTTCGATCTACGAATTGTTATCGGCTCCATACACTAGTGCATCCTCTATCCACAACAATGCGTGGTCATGTTCATTTCCCCTATTCTGGAATTTAGTGACAAAAAAGTAGTCCAATATTTTTCCGAAAAATGTTTCATCGTGGCATATCAATTGTCTCAAAGCATTTATTCTATGTCTATAGTAGCGAGTACATGTCACCGGGTCTTTTCTTATGAGGGAGTCAATGTCATTATTTTCCAGTGTATCGGTTTCTTTTTTACATTTCCTGTTCTTATGCAGGTCAGATACTGCAGCCACCAATGGATCCCAGCAGTGCTCTGCACTTGTAAATGTGACGAAAAATGTTGGCGGTCCTAATTGTCGGATCATTGCAAAAATATTTTTGTTGTTTTGTTGCAAATAGTCAGGAGACGTGTGGATGTTTTTGAAATCTATGTATCCAATATCATATTTCAGAATTTTTTCTAGGTTAACTTTGTACTTCACATCCTTCGCGAACAAATTTCTTCCTTGTAACTGGCCTTTTCTTATTCGGACCCACATGCAGGACAGAACTTGCTCTATTTTTATGCGCATTGTCTTGAAAAACAAATTTTTTATGAGACGGGAGAAGCAATCGCTTGAATGTAGCAGCTCCCATCGGACTATTTTATGATAACTGAATTGTTCTGTAATATAAGTGACACGTGGATATCCATAGAAGAGTGTTGGAAAGTTCATTTCCTCAGGAAATTTGTTCTTGAATATTCCAAGTGGACGCTGCCCCCCAACAGGTGCAATTTCGACAATTTTGTCTTGCAAGTCACGAATGCACTGTGAATCAGTGAATCCATGCACGAATGTTTCAGCAGTTGTTTCATTGTTTGATTCATCACTTGCATCAAAATCACTAGGATTTTCAAGAGTATCTGCAGAGTTGCCATGTTCTTTTGCGAGAACATTGTTCCAGTTGGCATTTATACAAATGTTCTCTACTTTGTACAGGGCTCTGGAACATAATTCCTTTAATGATTTCATAACAGCATGCACACGTACTTTACCTATCTGATAGGCATTTTTGTATCGCAAACGTCTTTTCAGAGCCACAACGATTGTAATTGTATTGTTAATAGATTGTGGCAACACTTTTTTCACAACATCTAGCTGAACAGACACATTAATAATTGATCATGTTAAGCCCATCTAGGGTCGTTTATAGCCCCAAGGTTTGATTTGGGCAAATGCAATTCACAGAGACACAAGTCTCTCCTCGAGTTCCGTAAGTGCACTTACATCTTCTAGTGATGTATTACATCTTATTCGGTCAGGGGTTGCAAACTGTGGTAGTTTTCCAGTTTCAAGTGATCGTTTGCATGGAAGACAAACTTTCGCACTGGAAAATGGTTTATCCTGGGCTGTCAAGCGGAGGTATTCTTCTTGCAAATCAGGCGTGAAAGACTTATTGTTTTTTGAAAAATTCAATTGTTCACAAATTACACATGCAATGGAAGGAGTGTCTTTCATTTGTTTCATGTAGTTTTGTCTTGCATTTTTCTTTCGCAGGGAAGTATTCGTAGAAATTGTTTCCTGGTTTTCATTGCTACTACTACATGGTGTTGCTTGTAGATCACAAAGTCATACAGTTGCATCACCATTCTGGGATATGCAATCGCACTTGTTTATGCTTTGTTCTGCACAAACAAATTTCTTTACATTGTGATATGTGAGTTTCTCTCTAAAAGGAAGTGTAGCAATGTATTTTTTTCTCTCGTGCATGACGTTTTTCAAGTTGTGGTAACTTAGTCTACATTTCTTACCCAAGGGCAGGATGAGCTGGTTACAACTGGGATGAATTTCACTTTCACCCAGTTTCTGAGAAACTACTTTACGTTTTTTGTTCAAGGCCTCTATGACCTTATCAGAAGTTGGGAAAATTTGACAAAATAATTTTTTTCAAATTGCGATAACTTACTCTACATTTTTTTTTCTAAGCGGTCTATGGCCTCATCACAACTATCATGAATTTTACGCATGTTTTTTTTGTTCAAGACCTGTCTACCCATATCGCAACTGGGAGGACTTTCATTTTCACAAAAAAGCATTCCACGTGTATGCAAATTCGATGTCATTTGGGTGGAATGGACAGTCAACCCTGAACTACCGATATGTGCAAGCCAAGGTTCATAATGGATATGTGTTGTATATGTTTTCAACGTAAGGATGTCAATTGTTCGATCGCAATTTGAATCAATAACCCAGGAATGGACAGTGGCATATGGCAAGGGAAACCACACCTGGATATTAACCCTAAATATGACAGACAACCATTGCAAACAGAATATGCAACCCTCCACAGGCCCTTTTTCATATGGAAGTGCCATGTTCACAAGGTATTCCTGCCAACTTTCAACTATCGGCATATTTTCTACGAGATATGGGCAAAGGTGTTGATGAAAGCACCTAAAAGCCTATTGGTTTCCGCCTACAATTTCATTGCAAAAGGACTGTACAGTGTAAAGTTGCAGCGACTGAACATTGAATTCTTCTGGTACCGAACAAAAAATTGCATTGAACAGACTATCTCCACAGCTAGACACAACGTTTGTTGCCAGCTGTAAACCATGGAAATATATGCCATGCAAAATCCCTTTGCATTGTGATTGAAGGTCTTTACAAATAAGGGACAAGTATATATGAGGACCTTCTATATTGCATATGGGCATTTTTTTGTACACAAGTGGTTCATAATGGCCATTGAGGGCATTGGCATTATGGAACAAGATGTAATATGGATTGTCAGATGCAGTTTTATTGAATAGTAGATATCTTGTTTTTCTTGTCAATGACCAAATGGAAACTGATATATTCATCCAGTAAGACAGCCATCGTATACAAAATGTATCTCCCCAAAGTCCCCTCTCATGCAGAGGCAGAACTGGAGATGCAGACAACCGCATTTTTGAAAAATATGTAGTGACATCTTGTATTCCATGCAACTACCGAAGAAAATCAGATTCCAGTTCGTATTCATAGTACTGCAAAGCCTCGGCATCGCCATTTTTAAAACAGGTCAAGAAATAATCTATCAATCCATTGCGCAGCTCGGTCGACGAATTGTGGAAATGCAATAGAACCTGGAATGTATCAAAAAGGAAATCCCCAACAGTATACGAGAATGCATCCAATCTAAAAAGTGCATTGCTATGAAAAACCACGTCAATGTTGTCATGTACAATGGACTGTGCATCTATTTCATACGACTCAACATCTATTACCTCGTTCATCTCTTCAACTGTCACTTTGAAGCTATTTTCTACATAGTTTCACTTTCTATGAAAACAAAGAAAAGAAAGAGAAGAAAATAAAAGGTAGCAAAATAGAAAAAAAAAACAAAGTAGGGCACCAATTCTCGTATGTATCTTTGAACCTTCTTCTTCTCAACTTCAATCCCCCACAGTCCCCATAGCAGATGAAGAGAAAACATAGAAATAAATAAGACAATAACTTTACTCAGCAGAAATAGAACAAGTAGACGCAGTGTTCCCACCCACAGAATGAAAGCATACCCTGCATACAGACCCTGCCCAATGGTTCCCTCTTCTGATGGCTCCCAACTAATTTTCGTAAATCCCTCTGCATTTCAAGACGCATGCTTTCTAGGAATAGAAACTAAGAGCACAGACAAAGATGGTGGGACTGCCACCATTAAAAAATAGCAACAACAGGGAAACTTACCCATCAACAAAGGACGACAAGAGCTCAACCCCAAAAACTGCAAACCGCAACAATAGGTCCAACGGCTTGCAAAGTTGAAAAACAACAAACCAGTGAACAACCATGAAGAGCTCGAACTACAATTGCAGGACCTCAATTTTGCAAAGTTGAATCAAACAAGAACCAAAACCATGGAACGAAGCACCAAACAAGAATCGAACACTCGAGCAGCGATGTCGACCATGAACGAAACTGTATTGCAACCCATATGTACAATAATCATTTAACACTGCCAGAGCTGTTACGTAAACAGTTAATACTGTTAGGACCATCGAAGGGAGTAGGCTTGTGCAAGAATTTAAGAAAATATGCAGTGTGGCAAACCTGCTCTCTCGAAGCACGCAACAATAAAGCAAAAATCAGACATAGTAATATGGTAGAGAATGTATTCTACCCAACAGAAAATGATAAGGGAGACATTCAAACTAATGCTAGCATTAATCCACCATCGACCAATGCATAATAAAATATATAATTCAAAAATACCATATACTACCAAATACTTTGGACAGGTCAAGATATTTAACATTGGGAATAGCGAAGGCTGCAATAAGACCTCCAATCCTTTGTCCAATCAGATCTTGACAAACATGATATTTTTTATTATATTAAAATTGATGTCTTCACTTCCCTTGTTCCAACAATAGACAATATGGAAATATTTCTGGTCAATGCACAATCTAATACTAGGTCAACGATTTATCGATCGCTATAGTCCCTCTACGCCTACGACAGGGACTAATAAGGGATAACCAACATGTATCGTGTTTAATAACTCTTCATAACTCTTGTTCATTTCATTTTTTTCCTTTTTAATTATTCATTTTATAATAGTTCAAATTGCCATACTTTAGAATATATATGTATCATGTATTCATACAACATAAGAATTTATATATAAATTTATGTTTTTGCAATTAAGTATTGGAAACTATGTAATGATTAGTGTACAGCTCGTAATGAGGATGTATTGCATAAGTGTAATTACGTAATCAAATCATGTATGTTATCTCTTTTTCATAGCATCATGGCACTCATAGAGCTTACTACTTAACTACATGTAATAAGGGAAAACATAGACTACTATAAAGGTCAACTTGATTAGTGATGGCTAATCTTAGCATAGTTTCAATATCCTGGTCCTTCTCTAGTTTAGATTACTCGTATTCCCTAATATTTTCAGCTTGTTACCTGTAATTAGTACAAATAGGGAGATCATATTTCTACATGCTTATACTTTACTCTATCACTAGTTTTACCATTACTATCAGATATGGAGATCAGTTTTCAAGACTGTGTCTATAAATGGACAGGGTTGAATATGGCCATGTCCATGTACAGGGACATGCCCAAATTAGATCCTCTCCCTATACATGGACAAGGTCGAATATGGATCTATTCATGTACATGGACAGGCCTGAACTCAAACATGGCCCTGTATAAGGACAGAGCCATATTTGTCCCTGTCCGTGTACATGGAGAGGGATTTGTCCCTATACATGGACAAGGCCGGATACGGCCCTGTCAAAACTCTAAATTTGCAAAAATTAAAACTAAATTAATAAAACTAAAACTAAAACTTGATTAGTGATCGTTAAGATTAGCATAGTTTCAATACCCTAGTCCTTCTCTAGTTTAGATTACTCATATTCCCTAATATTTTTAGCTTGTTACCTGAAATTAGTACAAATAGGGAGATCATCTTTCTACATGCTTATACTTTACTCTATCACTAGTTTTACCATTACTATCAGATATGGAGATCAGTTTTTAGGACTGTGTCTATAAATGGACAATGTGTAAGATAATGAAAAGTGAAAGTTGAGAACTTGATTTGCTTTCAAGCTATCTGGATAGATAAATTTGTTTAAAGTTGGGAAGTTGAGGATATTCTTCCAGTTGTTTTTAAATGAAATGGGATTTCCTTTCGATTATTTAAAATAGTTATCATGTTTTAATGAAGTGATAATTTGAACTATTTTTCTACTAGGGCTAATTACACTTTTAAACTGATAGTTTTAATGTTTAAACTGATAGTTCAAATTACACTTCATTAAAACATTTTTCTGTTATTTTTATTATCTTTCTACATGCTTATACTTTACTCTATCACTCATTTTACCATTACTATCATATATGGATATCAGTTTTCAGGATTGTGTCTGTAAATGGACAAGGTCGAACATGAAAACATGAAGTGTAATTTGAACTATCAGTTTAAATGAAAACATGATAAACAGTGAAAAATATCACATATCATGTTTTAATGAAGTGTAATTTGAACTATCATTTTTTAGGATTGTGTCTATAAATGGATAGGGTCGAATATGGCCATGTCCATGTACAGGGACATGCCCAAATTTGGGTTTGTCCCTGTACATGGACAGGGTCGAATATGGCTCTGTCCATGTACTGGGACAGGCCCAAATTTGAGTCTGTCCTCGTACAAGGACAGAGCCATATTCGGCCATGTCCATGTACAAGGACAGGCCTAAATTCGGGCATGTCCCTGTACATGGACAAGGCCGAATACGGCCCTATCAAAGCTCTAAATTTGCAAAAATTAAAATTAAATTATTAAAACGAAAACGAAAACTAAAACTAAATTTTTGAACTTACTCAAAAATCCGGAGCTCCAACGTCCACCCACCCGCAGCTCCAACGTCTACCCGCCCACAGTAGCAATGTCCACCCACCTGCAGTTGCAACGTCTGCCTGTTCACAATGTCCACAACCTCCGCCCACGTCTATTCAACAATTTGTAAAAATTGTTGCATGAGCGATGTGCGGCTAATATATAAACGTTTTTCCAATCGAAAGGTTATTTTGGCCGAAATATTCTTTCAGCCGAAAAGGTCTTTCGGTCGAAAGTGTATTTCTGCCAGAATATCTTTCAGCTGAAAATGTCTTTCGGTCAAAAATGTATTTCGGCTGAAAAGATGTCACCGGATAAAAAAAATACGTCTAGCTAAAATTGTACATGAAAATCGAGGGTGTCATCACGGTACTGTTCGATTTGACATTCCAAGGTTCGGCCGAAAAAATAGGACTTTCAACCCAAAGAAATATTAGTTTGGCCGAAAAAAGGTCTTTCAGAATTTTTGAGACCCGGTTGTCACGAAAGTGTTACCCACCTTCATGAATTTACCCCCCCACATTATTTTAGAACCAGATGCCACTTAGAGTCTCTGATGCCCAACTTGGTGTACAAGGTATGGAATGTATTTGTGAACTCTGACATTGTTTGATCCTTCTCCTAATGCAGTGTGATTCATCTTGTGTATTGGTCTCTGTAGTTTCCAACATGGTAATATTGTTCCTTGACGAAATCCATAAAAGAGTCCCAAGTGGGATCGACCCCAAATACTCCAGAATCCTCTATGGACTTCTTCTCACAGTAAGTCTCCCACCAATGTTTGACATGGGGGACCACCTTAAGGAGCACCAAGGTGATATTTTCCCTATTGGAAAAATTGTGGACAAAGAAATAACCTTCTAGTAGATTTAACCACTTTTCCAAAGCAAATTTGCATCTATCTGACCTTCAAATATGAGAATATCAAAATTAACTTGTACCTTGAAGGGGGCGACACCTCCAAAGTGGTATCTTGACGAAGATGTATCTATTGTTGTTGACACTCGTTGGAGGATTTGGGAAAAATTTTCCATCATCTCATTCCTATTTTGCGCGAGGAATTCCACGAGCAGTATCTTAATAGGATCTCCTACTCCCTTGTCTCCCTTTTCCTCCACCATGGGCGACCGTCGATATTGGTGAGGATAGTCTTCCAAGGGATGGACTAGCTCAAGTCCCAAATCCTTATACCCTAACCTCATTGGGGACATGCACATAGAAACT
>JZKD02S2200521.1:0-18828 GCA_000966675.3 Picea glauca
AAATAGATGATTTGGTTACAAAGGTTTATGGAGGAATTGGGAAAGAAGCAGGAGAATAGCAGGTTGTACTGTGACAATGAGAGTGCAATTCATCTTGCAAAGAACTCAGCCTTCCATTCGAAGACTAAGCATATACATTTGAGGTACCACTTCATACGATCCTCCTTGGAAGATGGACATTTGAAGTTGGAAAAGATACACACTAGACAAAATGCTGCAGATATGTTAACAAATGGAGTAACCAGAGAGAAACTGAGTTCCTGCTCAGTTTCAGTTGGTCTTCAAGAATGAGTATGAAGATGAGAAATTTGCTAGGTCCAAGGAGGTTCAAAATCCAACATATACAACAGTGGTGGAGTTGTTGAGATCAGTCTCCAAGTGGGAGATTGTTGGTTGTGGAGCCTCATTATATTCCTGACTTAGAGGTCTTGTGTTTTTCAGTCATGTTTATACCCCATGAAGACTTTACACCCCAGAAGTATGTACACTCTTCCACACAAGGGAGTGCAGAGGGGGGGTACCCCCTCTGCAGGGGCAAGTAGGCCCCCGGCGGGGATTCGGGGGTAGTGTCCCCTGATGGGGGTTCAGGGGCGAAGCCCCTGAAGGAAAAATTGCCTTGTAAATGTGTATTGTAATTTCATTGTAAATCTGGACCGTTCATTATAAGGTCGCATATCTAATGGTAGAAATTATGTTAGGGTATTTCGCCCTAGAAGGCAACCATCTTTTATGAGGGAAATGTATTGTGGCTATGTATGATGGTGAGTATTGTATTCTGAGAGAGGAGACTATGAGAGAAAGAAGAGGAAGTTACAATGGGTTTTGCTATAGGTTGTATCCCTTCATTTGCTGTATAATAATAAAGGAAGGACCTGGCAATTTCTCTGGTGGATGTAGCCCACATTGGGTGAACCACGTAAATCTGTGTCTCTCTTGTATTGTGTATCTTCTGTTTTATTTCTACATTTGTTTTATTTTATTGCTCTGTAGTCCTGTTTTTCTAACAATTTCCATCTTTTATCTAAATGGAGGAGCTTCCATATGGTTGGAGGATCTCAAGGATATCAAAGGACTAAAATAAATCAAACTGACCTGGAAGCATTTTGAGAAGTATTTTAGAAAATCCTACCTTTTAGAGAAACATTTTGATGATAAAATTAAAGAATTCCATGAGCATAAGTTGGGACAACTTACTATGGATGCAGATGCTAATATATTTATGGAGATATTGAAGTATTTTCCTTACCTCAAGGATGAGAAAGCAAGGATACAATGTTTTGTCAATGGATTTCCATAGTCCTACTAGGACATAATTGAATTTGACAAGCCCAAGACCTTGAAGGACACTATAAGGAAGGCTAAGTGTTGTTATTATCAGTCTAAAAATAAGCATAAACCTTCTAAGAATGGAAGAGAGAAGATAAGAGTGGATTCCAAAAGAAAGGATTCAAATATTTCCCATACAAGAATCTGAAGAGGGGTGCGAAGTTGGGTCAACCAAGCAGAGGTGGGCATCAACATAAATTTCCATCTCAGAGTGCAAATAAACTAGCAGAACAGGAAAGAGAAAGAGTAGAGGAACCCAAGAAAGGACATTTTCAATGTTGGGGATGTGAAGAACCACGCCCGTTAAGTGATTTACCTCATAAGAAGCAAGACAATAATATAATTTATCATGTGAAGGAATCTGCTACTATCAATGATGTGGCCAAGAGCGTGCCAAGGATATAAGAAGATGTGGAGAATTAGCAAGAAGACCACCAGAATTAAGTAGTGGATATGGAAGGCATAATCGCCAAACAACTCATTTCTATTTTGATTGACCCTAGATATAACTTTAGTTATGTTCACCAAAAAAAATTTAAGCATGTGTCGTACAAAGGAAGAAGCATGCAAAGGCATGGTTGGTCCAATTATCCACCAAAACTAAGAGAAAAGTGGCATAAATGATAGAATCTTGTCTATTTGAGATGAGTGGAATGCATACTCAAGTAGGCATGAATATACTACCTTTAGGAGCATATGATATACTATTAGGTATGGATTGGATAGCTACCCATAAGGAAAAGTTGAACTACTATGAGAAAACCTTGGAATGTGAAAACAAAGAAGCAAGTACAAAAATTTTGCAAGAAATTCAGAAGTGGGTATCAGTTAGACAAATATTGGCATTACAACTTAAGAAATTCAGCAGGAAAGGGTGCCCCTTGTATGCGATACAAGTGTTAAATTCAATAGAAGGAAATGAGTTGAAGGCTGAAGATCACCCTATGTTGTGGGAGTTTAAGGATGTATTTCCAAAGGAGGTGCCTAGACTACCTCTTAAGAGAGATCTTGATTTTTTGATATATCTTGTACTTGGAGCAATATTAGTGTTGAAAGTACCCTACAGGATGAGCACACCATAAGTGGTGGAGCTAAAGGTACAACTAAAGGAGATATTGGATAAAGGTTACATAAGGCTGAGTTTGTCTCCATGGGGAGCACCAACCTTGTTTGTAAAGAAGAAGGATGGTACACTAAGGCTATGTATTGACTATAGGTAGTTGAACAAGATTACCATCAAGAACAAGTATCCATTGCCCATAATTGATGATCTCTTTGACTAGGTCAAGGGAGTTGTAGTTTTCTCAAGATTGATTTAAGCTCGAGATATGACCAAGTTAGAATCAAGGATGAGGACATTCAAAAGACAACCTTTAGAACAAGGCATATACACTATGATTTTGTGGTGGTGCCATTTGGACTCACCAATCCACCAACTTCTTTCATGTGTTTGATGAATAACATTCTCAACGAGTATCTAGACACGTTTGTCTTAGTGTTTGTGGATGACATTTTGGTGTATTATAAGACTAAAGAAGAGCATGAAGAACAACCTAGAATGATGTTGCAAGTGTTGAGAGAGAAACAATTGTATGCTAAGTTCATCAAGTGAAATTTATTTCAAAAATAAATCCAACACTTAGGCCACATAATTTCAACAGAAGGAGTGGCAGTAGATCTCGAAAAGATCAAGGTAATCATGGATTGGCTTGCCCCTTGAATTTTAATAGAGATAAGGTCTCTCATGGTATTGGTTAGGAATTATAAAAGGTTTATAAAGGGATTTTCCAAGATTGATCATCCCATTACCTCCTTACAAAGAAAAGGGAAAAAGTTTACATGGTCAGTAGAGTGTGAAGACAACTTCTAGAAGCTAACATATATTGTGAACAATGCCCCTGTTTTAAAGATTACAAACCCTGAAAAACATTTATTGGTTTGTATCGATGCTTGCAAGGAAAGAATCAGTGAAGTCCTTATGTAGGAGTAACAAGTAATTATTTATGAATCATGAAAATTAAATGAACACAAGGAGAAGTATGTCACTCGTTATTTGGAACTTGAAACAATCGTACATGTACTAAAGATGTGGAGGCATTATTTGCATGGGATAAGGTTTTTCTTGATGACAGATCATTGTGGACTAAAGTATTTGTTTGACCAGACAAGGTTGAATTCCATACATGGTAGGTGGATGACATTGATTAGTGAGTTTTGTTTTGAAATCAAACACATAAAGGTAAAGGAAAAAAAATTGGCATAGGTACTCAATCCTAGTGTGTGGGTTATACATTTAGAAACATCAAGTGTGGAAGAGTACAACATCCATCAAAGAATAAAAAATCTCCTACTAGAAGATGGGTTCTTCAATCATGTGAGTAAAGGATTGCAACAAGAGCCCATATAAAATAAATATGAAGGTTATCAACTCAAAGCGGATAAGTTATTGTTGTATAATAGTAGGATATATGTTCCTAATTCAACATAATTGAGGCACTTGATTATGGATGAGTTCCATAAGAGACCCTATGTAGACCATCATGGTTACCAGAAAATGGTAACAATAGTAAGGAAATTATATTATTGGCCTAGGATGAAGCAAGACATTGAAAAATACATTGCCAAGTGTCTAAAGTGTCAACAAGTAAAAGTTGAAAATAAGCATCTATTGGGATAGGATTTTGGGGACCAGTTTTGGGAACCGCGTAGGAGCTAACCACGTGCAAAAGAAGGAAAAAAATTGGTGGACTTTCAGGGATCAATGCGCGTAAAGGAAGGAATATTGTTGGAAGTCGTTAGGCATTTTGGGTCCATCAATATGGGCTAATCCCCATTGTAATTTTATAAATATGTAAGGGTTTTAGGATAGATAGGTAGCTAATGAGGGAGTGAAGTATGATAAGAATAAATGAAGTGAAGAGAAATAGAGAGAGAACGGAGATGGAATTTTGTATGAGACCTACTGTATGAGCGCAATGTACATATTTTGTAAGATATGTTCTGAATAATATAACAAAAAGAAGACCGTTGTGGACGTATCCCATATTAGGTGAACCACGTTAATTATGGTGTCTATGGGTTATGATGTGTTTGATGTTTTGTTTATTGTGCCCATATAATATATGGTTTGTTACTATGAATATATTATATGTTAGTTTATTTATGTGCACATGATGTAAGTAGAATGGCTATAAGGATTTCCTCCCATCTCTTCATCACTACGAAAACTTGGTTCCTGTAGTTCCCATAGATACCTCGAGTGAGACTTCAGCTACTTGTGGGTGATGCTAAAAGGGACGGCATCTGAGGGTTTTGTTGGTAAATTCAATATTTTAGCATGGTGGACATTGTGTGGTCCTTTACTTATCTTTTTTAGATAACTTACTAATTTTGTTTGAAAATGACCCTTGCAAACTAAAGGAAATCCTAAGTTATCATGGTGGATGTAATAATCCTTACATAGACCCTTTATCTTCCTAAGATGTTTTGTAATCTAGAAAAATTGAAACTAGTCCTGGATTGTGAGCATGTGGGCATGTGTGGGCCCTTACAACTTCTTTAAACTCTTTAGGTGACTTACTCTAAGAACAAAATTTGAAAATTGTCCTAGAATTGCATGCATGTGGGCATATGGGCCCTCACAACTATTTTAAGATTTAATTTTCAACAAGTAAGTTGAAAGGATTGGCCTCTTTTTTAAATTGATTTGATTTGCCAAGGGCAATGGAGACTTATCTAAGCAACCTCTTTTTTTTATTTCCAAGATCACACTAAGGTAAAAGGAAAGATAATACTCCAAGATTGGTTTAGATGGTCTTCTAGTCCCAGTTTAATGTGACGGCTTTTGTAAAATGAAAGCTTTGTTATGAAATTCAAATGAAAAAAAATTTTAGCCATCCAAATGGAAATCAAGGATATTGTGGTTCCTTGTAATCTCCCTAAATATCTATGTGTGATGTTTGGTTTGTGGATGAAAGAAGGAAATCTCATCCTACTTCTACTAGATTTTACAAAGTGCTAACATCAAATCTAAACTACTGAGTGGTAGTGGGAAACTCAAGCTTTACAATTTTTCAAAAATAAGACAGATGCACAACAAAATCAAAGATAGTCGTGCACAGAGCGTAGACCACATGTTTGGAGAGTTATGACAGAACGCATATGTCCGCAGACTGTGCATATATTCATCTCGAACCTGCACACAAGCAGGAAAGTTGGCGAGAATTTATTTTTGAAAAATGTCTCTTACTATGGGGTGAAATCCTACTCTCAAGTGGTGAGTTTAGGCCAATTTTTACCCCTACACATGCAAACAAGTAAGAAAGAAAACTAGAATAGCCTAATTGGGGATAATTTTGATTCAAATCCCCAGTATGGTCCCCAATCTGTTGGGTTCCTTTTGGTACAAGGGTGAGCAAAAGGTGGTCCCTTAACTATCTAGTTAGGATATCTAGAAAGCATAGCAGAGAGTTAGTTGGTTAGTGGCTCAACTAACATAAAGAGACAAGAAATAAAAAAACAATGAAATAAATCTAAACTAAGCAAACAATAACTTGAAATAAATGCACAAAGAAAACACAAGAGAGATATACCAAGTAAATTGATCTTCGAATTGATACTCCTTGGAGAAATATGGGAACTTATGAGTCCCTCTTCCTCCTTGGGAAGGCTCTTGAGTCCCCAAGTACAAAGTCTTCTTTCTACTATCAATGGATAACAAAGGAAAACGATGAAGAAAAGAGTGATGGACTACTCAAGAGGAGAAAGTCCTAACACTTTCTATGGATGCCCAAATATTTCAAAGAGGAAGATGGCTTCACAAAGATAAAAATGAGCATCATAACAATACTTAAATGCTTCTTCTTTTTTGCATACAATGGCCCTTTATTTATAGGAGGATGGAAATATTTTTCTTAATTGGTTCCAAATGTGAATGGGAGGCCCTTGGAGGTACCTCCCATCGTTTTCAGTGATCCCAAGGAGAAACTTGGGGGCAATTTTGGGTATGGGAAAGATCCCCTTCATCCCAAAAGTAGTTGAGGCCTAACAAAACTCATCAATGCGTCATTTTTGTGTATGTGTGGGTCTTTCAACTATCACTCATGCACTCTGCGCACTGTGCATATCGTACACCATGTTAGCCCACATAGATGTGCGCATACTAATTTCGATGAATGTGCACAGATTTCCAGAACCACTTTTACATATTTTTATGATTTTCTTTCCAAACTAAGTGCAATATTTCCATGAATATCGGTAGTATGTTGTGTTTGTGTTAATTTTTTATTCATCCATTGTCTATATTTGTAGTGAGACATTTTTCGGTGATAACACAAAGATATGAGGAAAAGAAGAAGTTGGAAAGTTTTTCTTGAAGAAAATAGAAATCTTGTCCAAAGGAGTGATGATCACCCTAAAACAGAGAAGACCCAGATCTAGATTCGAGCTACAAAGGATTGCAACTTGGTACCTACTGGAAATAAAATAAAACTTGTAAGGGAGTTCACTGAGGGAATGTATAGCAAAAAAGGGACTCCTTATGTAGAGGAGATCTAGTGGGAAGGTTACCTGATATACTTGTGGAGGTCCTGAGCTCAATGGGAAGAGGACAACTTCAATTTTTCTCAATGGAGGAAGGAAGGTAACCTTCCTGGATCAATTTTGAGTTTGAAGAAGTAGTTGAATCAATCCACTTGTTGTATCATGGCTTGGCATGGGGGTGGCATGATGTAGGAAGGTACTTTGAAACATAGCCTAAGGTTGGGAGGAAAGGTGTCCTCTCTGAGTCAGTTGGGTTTTGACATTTACTAAATAGACAAGTGTGTTTTGATTTAATCTGTTGATGTAAATTTATTATTTCATGGTTAAATAGGAAATATGAATGTATTGTTTACCTCCTAAGTAAAATGGAATAATTATGTTTGTTTCCTTTGGCCAACCTGTTAGAATTATTAATCCTTGAGAGTTGTGTGAGGGTAGGGTGCATCCCTATGAAGGTTACAAGGATTTTCCTAGAAATCTTGCAATATATGAAGAAAATATTCATCCTAAAATTGAAAGAGGAGATGTCTTATCAATTTAAAGGATCTCGGTATAGACTCTGAGAGTCTCAATGTTGTGGAAACCCTAACTCTTAAGAGGAAAGTTTATAGGATATGGAAAAATCCTTCATTTGGACAATGACAAGTGTACCTTGGTTCCTGGGAGAGTCCTCTATAGGATGAGAAATTGTAAGTCCTAAAAGAACTGCATGCCTTAGATAGAAAGCTTGCAAGATACACAAAACTTCAACCCAAGTGAAGTGATAATTCCTTAGTATGTTTAAGAGTGAAATGTCGAGCTCTTAAGAGTTGGTAGAACCTTATAAACGGCCTAGAAGAAAAATGTAAATGCTTAAGTCTTGATTCAAACTGTTACCATGAAGGAAACGAGTATTTTAAGAGGGGGAAGATTCACAACCATTGATTTGGTGAAGTGAATATATCTATACTATTGGTCGGATGGTATTACCATTTGAGTGACCAAGCAGGGGTTGTGTCAATACTYTGATGGATAAACCCTAATTTAATGAGGATCGTTGATATTTTAGAGTGTGATCAGGATCAATTGTGGACCGYTGGAACCAACTCTTAGTACATCAGAGTAAGGACCGTTGAAGGCMTGAGAAGAGGATTAAGATAAAATTTCAATGATTGGGGAGTCTGAGGACCATAGATATCACAAGGAGTGTTTCGTGAGATCTCATCCATCATATCTCATAGTAAATGCTYYGAGGGGGACGATTCATAAATCTTAACTAGTGGATAGATGTGAACCCCAAGGCACATGATTTTTGTTAGATGGAAACAATGTGGAACCTTATATGGTTGGATTGCCTGTGTTTGGAGTGGTCCATGACTCCTGAGTGGAAATTCCTCGACAATAAGGGACTCCGAGAACAAAGATAAACCGTTGATCAATGTATGGGAAGACTAGATCTTAGTTGTGGATTTTGTGGGTCCCACTCATAGTGGATAGAATGGATGTTTAATGGAAGTATAATGTTCGTGTAGGTAGAGACTCCGATGAAATCATGGTCATTGTAAACCCTAGTCCAAGAATCATTGGATCCATGGGGATGATCCATCAGAGCAATACCATCGTAAAGGAGTTTGAATCTGGTGTTTGATCATTCTAATGGGAATGGATTCAAATAGCCACAAGTGGTGGTTCTGAGGTCGAGAAGGATATCAACCATCCAATTGGGGGTGTCTAAGACCATAATCACCATAGTAAACCCTGTGGAGGCCATCTATAGTAATTTGTAAGAGTTAGTATAGCTTGTATTGTGATAAGAGAAGTCTTCACATAGGCACTCATGAATCTGAACACTCATCGCGAGTTCTGAGGAGAAGAAAACCAAACATCTTACCAACCAAAGAGTGGATAGGGGGTTAGGTTTGTTACAAATGTTTACATATCATATTGATATTAGAGCAGTGTTCTTTGGGGAATTTGTGGAAAGTTGCAGAATCCAAGAATTGTCTTAAGAATAAATTTGAAGAACCCTGGCCATGGTGGATGAGTATGTTCACAAAAACCCTCGAGATCTAGCAAAAGAGAGATTTGTGAGGATGGAAGAGAAATTCCTTGATATCTCTCATAATATGCCCCTTCTTATAGCAGCTCTAGAAATAAATATCACACCATTTGGGGAGGTTGGAGACTCTAACTCAGAGATCAAATTGGAGGAGAAACTAGGAGAAAATTAATACACATAAAAGGATTTGAGGAAAAATAACAAGAAAGAGATGTCAAGTTCCAGTTCCATTACCCCTTCGCATTCGTTATTTAAAATGGAAGAGAAAGTGGATATAAATCCATACCAAGGTGACATCGATGTATTAAAATTGGATCATTGGTTGAAATAGTTAGAGGTTTATTTCAGTGTCCACCATATAGAGGAAAAGCATATTATCTCATTTGATAGACCAAAATTAGAGGGCCATGCATTAACCTATTGGAAAAGATCTACATGCAGACATTAGTCTAGAGGGTGATCCACCAATAACTAAGTGGGAGGATTTCAAAACCCTCATTAATTCCCATTTCTACCCTATTGGGTATGTAGAGGACCAATAGATTTGTTGGTATCACTTTAGGAAAATGAAAGGGCAGAGTGTGCAAGATTAAACCACTGAATTCAGAAAGATATGTATCATGATGGGTATCTCTCCCAAGAACCCAAATGTACTCCTCAAGTATATAGGGGGTCTACATAGTCATTTGCGAAAGAAAGTGATGTTATTCAAGCCCAGGATAAATGATGAGGCATGTGTGTAAGAAAAATATATGGAAAATATAGGCCACAAAAAAGGATATCTAAGTGGTTTAAAAAAAAAGAGCACCAGGATGCTTCCAAGGAAGGAAAGAGGAAGTGGAAAGGTAAATACAAGAAGATGAAAACAATTTCACATCAACGAAAGGATTCAAGTAACCATTGCAAACATTGTAATATCGATGGTCATAGTAAATAAAAGTGTTGGAAACTACATTAAGAGTTGAACCCTAAGAACCACAAGAAGGATGCCAAGAAGAAGAACCTTCTATCCATGGATTCAATCAACAAGGAAGAGAGAAACATATATGTTGATATATTTCATACACTTCAATGCAAAAGGAGGTGAATCTGAGTAGCCTTCATCACAAGGAAGAGAAGGAGATGAAAAAACTCTTCCATATCAAGATCTAGGTCAAGAAGACCAAGGTAGATGATTTATTCAATTTTGGGTCACAGGACAATCTGATAGTAGTCTATTTGGTCAGCAATCTTGGGCTGGAGTTTCATGATCATCCTATCCCATATCCATTGGGGTGGGTAAGCAAGGATGCAAAGATCAAGGTCATCAAAAAGTGTAAGTTCAAATTTTCTATAAGTGCAAATTTTATTGATGAAGTGGAGTTAGATGTAGTACCCTTTGATGTAGTACCATTATCTACATAGATCACCAACGATAGAAATATGTGTAGCCGCATAGTAAGCTTTAGCAAACCAAACATTACAAGTAGATGGGGTTTCTATATCAATTTCATCTAATCATCAAGTATAAGAAGGGAAACACTAATAAATTGCTATACATTTTTTCTAGTAGAAAATTTCTCAAATATATATATAATATATGGTGTTCTCAAAAGTGAGTACATATGGTCAAATTACATAGCCCATGCATAGTATTCAACTATGGATATAATCACCCACAAAAAATCTACTATGTACACTACAAGGTTCCCAAAGTTACATAGATTTCCTACTAACCATCCTCTATAAAATCCAGGCTTGCAATGATATTGCTTTGGACAATCCATAAACGATACTAATGTCAAAATTACAAAAAGTACTAGTATTGATAAACAAATGCCAAGAAACCAAATATGTCCCAAATACTAACGATCGTATATAAAGCTGCAGTGTAAGTGGGGTGACCTCCTGACCGTCCTTCCAAGTGTTGTAGTGGATCCTCCCTTCCAGAACATGGAGTGTTTTTTTAGAAAGTATGTCTACCTCCACATTCTCTTCCATATAAATATGATCAAATATGATATCATGGAAATGTGAAACAAGAATTCGAATCTTATCCATCCAACCCAAGAGTGATGAAACATAAATATTTCATCTATGATTTAACCAATCCACCACTATCTTTGAATTCCCTAATACTTGTAGTTGATCAAAACCAATTATGTGTGCTAAAGATAAGATTTCCCAGACACCAAGAAGTTCTTCCCTGGTATTAGTACGCATCCCACAGTTTAAAGTCCACCTGGAGATAGTATTTCCCCTAGTCATAATCATAACCCCAGCTCCACAGAGTGTACCATTTTTTTGAGAAGCTCCATCAAACCAACATATATTTGGAAAAGTAATATCAAGATGTTTAATTTTCATTTTTGGAGGATATGGAAGAGGAAGATGAGCCCTGGAAGCATCCAATAAGCCACAGATCTGATACACAATGCCCAGAAGAGAAGGTGTTCGAGATTAAAAAATTATTTTGTTCCTTTCCATCCACAAAAACTAGCAAGTCAGAGCAGGAAGAGTCCTTCGGGATTTCTCCACTGAGATCTAGGTTTCATAACACTGAGTTAAGGATCAACCTCACCAAATGGTATTAAAGTTGTAAGTAGTAGACAGAGTAAACCAAACTGTTTGTGAGAAGGAACAATTAATAAACAAGTGTGTATTAGTCTCCTCAGCATTAAAGCATAAGAAACAAATACTCGGTCTTGCCTAACCCCTCTTTATAAGGTTATCCTAGGTAAGAATTTTATTCTCCAGCACCAGCCATATAATTTTTTTTAACTTAAATGCTATATCCCATGACCAAAGTTGTCTGCGCCAACCTATGATAGGAGTTGGCCAATAATCCTTTGCCAATCCATTGTAAACATTTCTGACAATGATAAATCCCGAAATATCACTGCCTATCCAAATCAATGTGTCCTCCTTTGAATGTAGTTGTATCCCCGATAGAATGAGAGCCTGACAGTAAGCATTCCATTCAACTGTAAGATTTCCACTGAGCTCTAAGTCTAAGTTAGATTTCCACTGATTGGTGACAAAACCCAAAGATGCCTGAGTCATAGCTTGATAAAGATAGAAAATGGTTTTCACCTTAAGAGCCTCATGAAGCTCAGGGGATAAAAGGGAAGAGTATCCAATTCCCAAGATCTTATCCAGTCCAATCAAGATTGAGGAGCCATTCTCTGGATTCCAACTAATCCTTCGTGTGATGATAGGTAAGGACTTAAGAATTTTTTTTCAAATCAACGAGGTTGTAGAATGAAATGGCGAAGCCGACCGTAACCAATTTTCCATAGAGAGATAGGGGAAATATTTATCCTTAACCACTTGATATCAAATACTTTCCTTAAATATAACACACCATAATGAATTTGCTACCAGTGCACAATTGAAAAGGAAGAGATTCTGGAGGCCCCAACCACCAAGGTTTTTAGTCTTTGCAATCGTCTCCCAGCTACAAAGGTCAATTCCCTGAGTTTTTCCACCCCTCGACCGAAGGAAATCAAAGATAAGCATATGGATCCTAGAGAGGACAGAGGCTGGTACAACCGCCAGGGCCATCTGGTATACAGATTGAGTTTCAAGAACCATTTTAGCAAGTATTAATCTTCCCCCAAGTGTCAACCATCGATTGCACCACTGTTTAATCCTTTTCTCAATTTTTACAATAAGCCATCTCCAATATTCAAAGGTACTCCTCTCTTCTTTTAGAAAATATCCTAAGGAACGAAAACCCATAGACATATCAACAAAATTAAAGGAAGATATGGACTTGAATTGCTCCAGTAGAACTCCATGTATCCCGGAGAAATGAAAAGTCGATTTAAGTGGACTAATTTTTAGGCTCAAAGCACAACATAACCGATCCAATAAATATTTGATAACCTACCATTCATCCAAATTATCCTTAGACAGGATAAGTACATCATCAACAAAAATAAGATGAAGAATTTTAATAATCCTGGAAACCTTAACACTAGTTAAATAGCCATCTGCTTGTCCCTTTTTTAAAAGGAGACTGATAATTTCCATAACAAGTATAAAGAGAAAAGGGGAGAGCAGGAAACCTTGATGCAACCCCCATTTGCTAGAGAAAGTAGGAGAGGCCTCCCCATTTATTAGTACCAAGAAGGAGGAGCTAACCACATAGCTCATTATCCAGTTTATAGAAAGTACACTGAAACCCGTTTGTACTAGAATCATGCAAAGGAAATCCCAATTGACACAGTCATATGATTTCCTAAGATCCAGCTTAAGGATCAAAGATTTTTGTTTCCTAGCCTTGATACTATATATACATTGTTTAGCTATACTGATTGCATCCAGAATCTGCCTACCCTTTAAGAAACCAAGTTGTTCACAAGAAATCTCCCTCGAAAGAATTGGCTTTATCATGTTTGCAATAACCTTAGAAATCATATTGTAGCATAGATTGCAAAGCATTATAGGCCTATAGTTCCCAAAATTCTGAGGATTATTCTCCTTTGGGATTAGAGCCAAGAAGGTAGAATTTAAGGAGATTTTGATCCTCCCTCTAGTCCTAGTATATTCAATTAAGTCCACCAGATCATCACTCACAATCTCAAAGTATTTAGTATAAAAATCAATTGTCCACCCGTCCAGGACAAGATTTTTTCAACTGCAAAGAGTTTCAAAATGTCCAGAATTTCCTCTTTAGTGTCTGGCTTATCAATTTGAGAAGAATCCTCAACATATATAAAACAAGGGAACAGTTGAAAAAGATTCAATTGATCCACAGGTGAGATATGGAGATCATCGGTGAATAAGTTTTTGAAATATATGTTTGCCTCATATTTAAGAGCTTGTTGTCCTCTATGTTCTTGCCCCAGTTCATCCCATATCTCCCAGAGATGTTTATGATTCCTCTTTGCATTGGCAACTTTATGAAATTATTTAGTATTCCAGTTGCCACACTTTAACCAAAATGAACAACTTCTTTGTCGCCAATGTTCTTCCTCAATGATTAGGAGATGGTTGCATTTTGACTCCAGTGACTTCAATCTGCAAGAAATTGTAGGGTGGAGCCCTGATCTAGACAGATTTGAAAGAGTAGTCCTGATATCCTCTTCTAGAGCTGTTAATATTTTTTGTTGTTCATATCGTCTAATCCGTGCCCAATAATTGATCCGAGTTTTAAGTACTTTCAGCTTCCAAACAAATCTGGCTTGGACATCTATTTCCACTAAGAAACCTGGGTCCCGCCAAACCTCTCAAATAATAGGCGTGAAGTCTGCCTCATTCATCCAAGTAGGATTTCATTTAAAAGGATATGCCCTTGGGTATGGTTGAAAATCAAATTCAACAACCATTGGTGCATGATCCGAGACAAAAGGAAGATCAACCCACGACCGAAGCCTACCCACATCAGTGAGAAGGCTTTCTAAGGCAATAACTCTATTCAAATGCTTTGTAATAATTTCCCTACCATTTCTACCATTCCTCCAAGTCAGAACAGTCAAGACCGGTACCAAGTCAATCAAGTGATGTTCCAACATCATATTCTTAAAATACACTGCAAGTTTATCCAGCTGTGCTTCCGCACCCCAGACCTCATCAGCTCCTAAGGTAAAGTTTAAATCACCTACAAGAACTAGATTCGTAGTGTCCAATAAACCACTCAAAACCACATGATCCCACAATAACTTCCTCTCAACACACAACCTGTATACATTTAAAAAAAATGTCTTGTTTGTTCTCCAATGAAATGACATTAAGTATAATGCCCCCGATACACAAAGAAGGCATCAACATAAAATTATTTGGATCCCATGCAACAATCATCCCTCCCGAATTTCCAAGAGAACTGATTGTGCAAATACACCAACTAGGAACAAATCTCAACATGAAGTGTCATGCCTTTTCCTCATCTACAAGAGTTTCTTGTAAAAAAATCAGGTCCGACATAACTTTTTTACATACTCTACGCATGGAGGATTTTTTAAGGGTCCCTCCCATCCCACGAATATTTAAGGATAACAAAATCATGGTTTGGCACGAGAAAGGGCTTTCAGGCCTCTAAGCGCCCTCAAATTAGTAGTAGAAGATGAAATAACGCCAGGTGCAGTCCCCGTGAGAGTAGCCCGTTTACGATCACTTCTCGTCTTAATCGGAGAAGTCTGAAAACCAAGTCCTTTAGACCAAGTGTAACTAGTTCCTACTCCCCCACCATGAAGTTTCGAGTGGTTCACTAAATCTTTTGAGCCTGGCAAAGTTAAAACAACATTACCAAGATACGTTGTAAGCGACATTGAAGTATCGGCCTCCCGAGAAGAAGGAACTATAGATTCCATCATCTTCCCAAGTGAACATTCTCCTTGTTCATCCTCCCAATACCCAAAAAGTAAATAGGGTTTGGTCCCCCCCAAGTCTTCCCCCATCCCTGTGTTCTTAAATGAAGCAGGAGAAACATGAAGGGTAGCCCCCACCTCAATACAATGATTCTCAGATACCAACTGACTGGCTATGGGTTCCAAAATGTTAGAGTCGTCCCTAAGCAGGTCAGGTGCAGGTTTTTCAACCCCCATATTTAGGGAGAGGTCTCTCCGAGGAATAAAGCCCAACCCAGAAGTCATGAGGTGCACATGAGACTCGGAAACAACCCAAGGAGCTAGAGTAGGGTCACATGGAGGGCTATCAGACTCAGTCCCAAGTAGATACGAAGCATCCAACACGATATTTTCCCAATAAGTAAGAGTGTTCAAAAGACTAGGACAATAAACTTTTAACTTACCTGTAAGAGTATCCGATCCTGATTCATTTAGAGAGTCTGAGGAGATAGGGCCAGGTACTCCTCCAGTAGCCAAATCAAATTCTAGTGAATCAACTCGTGGCATTTTCCAAAGTCAATATTTCTCTGATTCTTCCTCCTCCTCGAAGCCCTGACAAATGCTTCTTAGATGTCCTATTTTTCTGCATAGGGTACAACAAAACGAAATCCCCAGGTAATCATGTTTTTGTGAGAAAAATTGATCCCACCACTGGAGGTCCGAAGTTTCTAACGATCCACATTGTATGTCGACCTCAACCAAAATCCTTCCTAGTTTTTGGTCCGACACACACAGTGCATTATCATCCACACAGATAAAGCAGCCCAAAGCATTTCCAATAGCCATTAAAGCACTTTTATTCCATAAATTCAAAGGGATCCGCAGGTGTCAGAAATGAAAATATTCTTGTACTGGATCGAAAGATATCCTCCACCTCTTTATCATTATACTCCCACCATCAAATGGCCACAACCTGCCTAATATTTTCTCCGTATCCTCCGTCGATTTGAAATTAAAGCCTAACCAACCATGCGGGAGAAAATATAGCTCTGGGGTATATCCTAACAATGGCGTCCAGTTCACCTTCATCCAACTGTGCAGAGTAAAACAATGGGAATGATATGAAAATATACCCACCAATTCAGTCAATGCTAGATTCACTGCTTCCTCCAAACCCAAGTCATCACCCAGAACCATTTTGCATTGAGCCCGATTGGGCAGCCACGACTTCTTAGGAAACTATCTGTAAAGAAAATTCTTATGGTCTACCTGAAAAGACTCTCCACCACACCGAAGATTTGAGACCCTGTTTGTAACAACACCTCCAAACACTATACGATTGGTCACCTACAACTTTGCCCACCAAAGAAGAAAGAAATGACTCCACTGCTTATTTTGGTAACTGAGGAGAGGTTTAATGAGTAGGTATTTGGGTAGTAAAAGACCTGTCAGAAATGTTAAATACGCATTCCTGTTCCTAGGCGACTTCATCTACTGCACTCATGAGTGCCTTGACAACAACATCTATCATGGGGAGAGCTGGACCAAACAAAGACGTGCCACCTAAGTGCCACTAAAGGTAGCTCGAGCTTAACAACGAGGAGAACCTCTAATCAAGGGACTCAGTTAATACCAGTATTGATGGGAGTTAATGGCCACCTTCCTAAAAATACATACTATCAAATACAATTATGTACAAAATTAATAAAGGATACGTCTAAGGCCAAGTGGAAAGAACTAAGATAGTCGCCGACAGATAACCCCCATCAATACAGTTTCAATAAAGGTAAAATCTCCAGAGTAATGTTAACACCTCTAAATGTAGTCCCCTAACTACTCTAAGCTTGAATAATCCCCCTTAAGCCCCATCAAAAGGAAAATAAGAACAAAAAAAGGAAAAACCACAAAATAGAGGAACTGGAATCTTGGTCCCACCATATTAACGCCAGAAGAGGTAGAATCGACTAGTATCCATAGAAAACATCAAAAAGCCTAAGTATCTAGGCATCCCTTCCAGTATTATGACAAAATCAAGACCCCCGAGACCTAACTAACTAAGTAGTAAGCCTATAGATACCATACTGGTAATCCCCCCTCCATTAGAGCTGAAACCAACAATTACAGGTTTTTGAAAAAATTTCCCGCTTACTAGTTCCACTGATTCCAACCTGTGCTACCTTGACAATAGAGTTAGTGGATGAAATTCAATAAGTTGGTATACATTCTTTCAAGGCCACCCACATCCAACATTATATATTTGGTAACTCTTATGAAAATGGATCATTTTACCCATGTTGCACACAAGAGACATACACATAATATGAGGACTTTAAAGAGGTGTTTCAATAGCTATAGGGACAAACTTATGTAGAATAAGGTGACAACAAGGATGACTATCATCTCCAAAATGGGTTACTCTACAAGCTAGACAAGGTTTGAGTCCCTAAAGGTGAAATATTACATCTTATTAGAGAGGCTCACACCTCCAAGGTTGCAAGGCATTTTGGTTTTTGGAACATAGTTGATAACTTACGAAGGTATGTGTACCATCCTAGAATGAAAATAAGACATATCAATGTATATTAGAGGATGTATACTTAGTTGTACAAGAAAGAACGGTCACATAAATCAAAGTCTATACCATCCCTTACCTGTACCCACTCGACCTTAAGAAAGCATTTCCATGTATTTTGTGGGAGGTTTACAAACAAATAGGAAGGGATGTGAATATTTGTTTTTGGTAGTTTATAGGTTTAGCAAGATGTGAATTCATATGACTTGAAAAAATACCATTAGAGGACAAGAATAAAAAAACATGTTCTTTGAACAGGTCTGGGTGGACTTTTGGATACAAAAGATCATAATCTCATACAATGATACTAAATTTCTCTATTCCTTTTGGAATACCCTTTGGGAGAAGATGGACAGGAAATTGAATATATTTATAACATTCCATCCATAGACAGATGGGAAAACAAAAGTAGTAAATAGGGCTTTGGTGCAGCTTTTGAGGGGTTGCAATCAAAAGAATCCAAAGAGCTAGGATGAAAATATGATTTATATTCAACACTCTTATAACAAATAAATCCAAACTTCTACTAGTAAGTCCCCTTTAGAATCTTGCTTTGGGTATTTTTTTCCTTCACCCTTGGATGTTGTTTATGGATATCAAGGATGAGTGAGGGAAGGCATCACAAGAGATGGTGTGAACAACACCTCAATCAGATCTCATATGCAAAAGTTATGCCTCCTGGAAGTCGACCTGCCTTTTTGACCACCATGGTATGATTGGATGCCACATCATCCCCCATTACTCAAACATGTGGATTTGCAAGAACATTCTAGAAGCTCGAAACCTTATGACTAATTGAGGGTTGAGGAAGTCAAAGCCCTAACCCTATATGACTATTGGGAAGATAATTTAGGATTGGTATTTTGAGAGCATAGTAAAGGAGAGATTATGTAGCATCCATACATACCATAGTGTCAAAGACAACTCCACGGTGAGTGCTTCTTTCTTTGTTTTTTCAATTCCATAACTGAAGAAAAGAGAGCACAACATAGGCCTCACCTTCTAGATGGGTTTTCTCCCATATTGGGTTTCCAAGGATATATCTTGTGTTCATTTGTGTGTGGATGGTGTATTATTTTGTT
>JZKD02S2200554.1:0-29827 GCA_000966675.3 Picea glauca
AAGTAGTGGGAAAGGGCGCTTAAATGGTTTGTAATAATAAGGTAAAATAGAAATCATGATTTTTTTTTATGATTCAATCATATAATAAGATTGAAAACTATTTATAAGGATATCTGAATTGTCCTGTTTCTAATGTTTATAATGACGGTGGTTTTTCTTTGAATTAACGGCTTTTTAAATTAAGTTTTTGTCCTATTTTTAACGACGGTGATTTTTCTACTGTTTTCTTTTTAAATTTAGTTTTTGGAAATTTGATGATCCGGATAATATTAAAATGGGTTATAACTTTTGAAATAAAATTTCTTAACATACGTTTCATGTTTCGACAAAATTTCTATTAAATTTAAAAACAATTTTTAAGAATTAAAAAACAATATGAATACCTTACACACGCCATACAAAATCGTCATGTTATTTCGGTCTATGCTCAATCTTTGTGTGGATTTAGCAGTCACGAATAAATGCGAATAAAGGCTGTGACCTTCGGAATAAATATTTGATAAATTTGAAAATTATTTATAACTTTAGAAATAAAAATTTGAATAATAATAAACTATTAATTTGATATATGTAAACAATTCTAAGGTTTTACATTAAAAAAAGTGCATTTAATGTTAATATCTTTAAAACCATCACAATTCATGGCTTGAATCTCTTCATGAAAACAATTATCCATGACATTAACTGAATAAAAGAAACTTAGAGATAATTCCCAATTCCCAACTTATCATTGACATTGTTAAGGCTATCAAAATTCAATGCACACTACAAAGACACACTATGAGTCAGAATGTAAACAATGAGGAGACACACATTGTCTCTCTTCTCACTAAAACAATCCAAATATCAAGTTGATATATCGATGCACATTAAATCCAAAAACAACATTTTGAATAAATTGATGGAGGCAATATTTTTTTATAACATGAACAAAGTGTGCCAAATATATGTTATTTTTTTAATTGTCAAAATTAAAGTAATATTTTCTTTTATAAAAGAAGAAAAAAATTCAATATACATATTAGTATTATTTTTAGTCATTCTACAATGTCCAATGATCTAAGAGAAATAAATTACTATGCTCTCATGCACTCACCGTGGAAAATCTAAGAGAAATAAATTACTATGCTCTCATGCACTCACCGTGGAAGATGAACCGGTTTAAGTGGAAATATCTACCTGAAAAAGTTAAAGAAACCATGGGAGAGAATTTGGTTAATTGAAATTTAAAGGCTATGAGCAACCTACCAAAGTTCTGTTGTAAATATAGCTCAAGATATGAGACTACAAGTCTTGCCTTCACATACCTGTTATAATATTACAATGGAATTTTATTAAACTAAGCATATAACAATTTTATTTTATGAGGAAATTACTCAAATATTGATGTATGTAAGTGTTTATTTGAAGAATGAGTGAAGAAATGGTTTTTGAGTTGAGAGTGAGCATAGTGATTCTTAAAGTTATGACAATTTCTTAAAAGATTTGATACAATTTAATTATCACAAGGGTTTTACCTTGCCAATATCTTATCACATTCATTCATAAAGAAAGTTTTTAATTGTAAAAATAAAATTAATATATTATAAATATTCATAGATGCAAAATATTAGAGAAATACTAAAAAGACTACAATTTACAAATATCAAAATCAAATTTCTCACATATATAGGAGCACTTAAACAATGATTTAATTAAATGAATATTTATAAATATGTATATAATTGTGAAAACATTGTATTTAATGTTCTTATATATATAATTGTGAAATTTTGATGACATTCTATGATCACCAAGGATGAAAGCTATGAAACTGCTACAATTTACAAACACCAAAATCAAATTTCGCATATATGTAGGAGCACTTAAACATTGATTTGATTAAATGAGTATTTATAAATGTGTGGGCATGTGTGTATAATTGTGAAAACATTGTATTTAATGTTCTTATATATAAGTGTGAAATTATGATGACATTGTATGATCACCAAGGATGAAAGCTATGGAGCTGCTGGTTTTTCTTTTCCAGTAAATATTTAATTTTTCTTTCCCTTGTTTAAGAATAATAATAAATAGATTTGAAAATGATTTATAATAAATAGATTTGGAAACAAAAAAAAATTCACAAGAGCTAACATAATTGAAAATACAATTCTCATCACTACATGATTTTGATTCCTGAATTTTGGATAGCTAACCAAACATTGCATACCATTCATCGATTTTATATTTTGATTCCTGTAATTCAAGTTTAATAAACATAGGTTGAATTATGATGTATCGATAAATAGTTAACAAAGTTGTTCATAGTTTGATTAATATTTCCTATAACACATGTTGCATGCCCCTGAACTGGCCTCATGCATCTATCTGAACTTTTTTCCATTGGTACCGAGGAATCAATGAGCAATTGGATAGGTAAATGTAAGGACAAACTACTAATGTAGAAGCAAAGACGGATAGGTGGACATGGGTGATTCAACAATATAATTTGCATGCTATGTAGAGAATATTTCACATAATTTTATAGATTAATAAATAAAATTAATATTACTAATTATTAAATACAAATACAAATATAAGTTATTTTAAATAATTATAATTTATATTATATTATATTTATCTTACATTAAATTTATAGATTAATAAATAAAACAAGTATTATTAATTATCATATAAAAATATAATTTATATTTATTTTACATCAAATTTATAGATTAATAAATAAAACAAACATTACTAATTATCATATAAAAATATAATTTTAAAATTTTCTACTAGTTTATCAAAAACTCTTTGTAAAAGCATTCCTATTGTTGTTGTTGTTAGATTTATATTTCCCTTGATACATAAATCCATAGATTTTTTCGGATATAATTTAACAAAAATACTCAAAATATATATGCAAAAATGAAACATTTTGGAAACACCCTTTGACATAGAACCAAATTGGTACCATTACTTTATTCCTAGTGTTGGGGCGTTCCAATCCAATTGAGCAAGGGTTGCATCCAAAGAGAAGGTTGGGCAGGCTCGAAGGTGCACTCCCCAAGGAGGAGAGCACACATATTGAGGTAGAGCATTGTGGCACTAGCACAAATGTGCGCCTCCTTTTAGATGCAATGCACTTCACTACAAAGGACACATGGAGCGCATCTCTACCTGGGAGGTTGGAGACAAGTCTCAAGGACCATGAACTTGTCAACTAAGATATTTTTTAGGGTTTGGGACCTTTTCTAGATGTTGGTTAATTAGAATTGGTCCACTTTTGATCAGAACCATTGTATGTTCAACCTATCCTATATAAAGGAATCCTATTCTACTAAATAGGACGAATTACTCATTTTCCTTACTCATTTCATGTGTTGTGTTTGTCTTTCTCTGTGAATGTTCTTTGGCTTTCTCTATAGTATTACAGATCAAATGGTATTAGAGCACCAGTCCAAGGTGCCTCTTCTCCACTAGTCAAAGATTTCAGGAGTCGATCTAGGAAAACCCATATCCATTCCGAAGATGCGCTAGGGTTGGATTTTCTTTTGGGGGGAGGTAAGGGATGCACATGGATTCTTTTCACCCTCCCCTCTCTCTCTCTCCCAAAAGGTACGCTAGGGAAACCCCTTCCACCTCTCAGCTTAGGAATATTTCTAGAGGTGTGCTAGGGCAACCCCCTCCTCTCTTTTTTGTCAATTTTTTCAAAGGTGCACTACGAAAACCCCCTCCTCCTCTCCACTCAGTTTACAATCTAGAGATGCGCTAGTATTTTTCCCCTCCTCCTCTCATTAAATCAATGGCCTATATTTCTAATATGGATAGGAGCATCACTATTTTATGAAGATCATGCCTCCAATAAGGGACACTTCATAGGATTATTCCTCTTATGTCAACTCTTCCCCTATCCAAGATTTTTATTTGGCTCTTCTTGAGCTTATTAGATTTCAACGCCAGACTCCATCTCCTTTGCAACTGGATGCACGCTTCAAACTTCATAATTTCTATGGGAAGATCAATGGGGACAATGTGGATTCTTGGATTTGAAGTCTTTCTACATAATTCAACACACGCCATGACATATTTGATAAGGAAAAGCTTCAAAATTATAGCTTACAAATGGAAGGTGTTTCCTAGGCCTGGTGGGATACTCTCCCCATTGGGACCCATATCATTGTGGATTTGCAGGCATCTTCCTCATATCTACTCCTCCTATTGGCTCTTGGGAAGCTCTTTGTCAAGCACTCCATAGAATATTTTATTCACCTGACTACCGTAGGAATATTTTGGCTCGTTGGTTGCAGCTTCGCCAATTCTCATGCTAGTCTGTGTAGCAATACATTGAAATATTCATCGGGCTCTGCATCTAGCTTCATATTCAATACTTCAAAGAGGTAATCATAGTAACGTTTAATTCTGGTGTATTGATTTTTTTATGCAAGGAGACCAATATTTTTTACAGTAGTTCTCTAGATAAGGATTTCACCCATGGTCTAGCATTTGAGCATAAGCAAGCCCCTCCCTCGAAATCCCCTCAGTCTCGTCCTCACTCCTCCTTCGTTCCCTCCTCTGCAAAGTCTCCCTCTTCCCTTAAGTCTCTTAAATGGTGCACATTCCATAAGTCTTATTTCCATAACACCACCAATTGTCATGTCCTACAGTATCCGTCTACTGCCAAAACACTTTTTGTTGATACTCTCAAGTCCTCATCTCCAGCGGCCCCTCCTTTTGAGACAATCTCTTTAGACAATCCCACAACTGTAAACCCCTCTTTTATTTTGATGGCTATTGATTCTAATGCTACCTCGGTTTCCCCTCTCTTCACCCACAATTTTCAAATCGATAAATCTCTTTCTACGCTCATTATTGATAATGGTAGCCAGAAGAATTTAGCAGGTTAATATTTCATAAATCGATTAAGATTACCCACCATCTCTCATCCATATCCTTATCAATAAGGGTGGGTTTATAAGGATGGACCTCATCTCATGGTCACGCAATGTTGTGTAGTCACCTTTTCCATTGGACCTTTCCATGAATCGATCGTTTGTGATGTGTCTGTGTTGGAATCTGTGGATATTATTTTGGGCATCCCATACCACGAACAACATGATGCAATCTATCATGCCCACACCCATCAATATCACCTCAAACAAGATGGTCAAACTTATGTTCTTACCTCTTCATCCCTGAAATATCCTCCTCTGCTCGTTAGCTAAGATGTCATACGACAAGTAAGCCTCAATAAATCCCTCTCCTTATCCTTGGTGCTTCCCATTAAGAAAGATCAGACACCTGATTCCATTGCACCTGATCTGTCTATTGTTGTCTCTTAATTTTCTGATGTGTTTTCCCCTCCAAAAGTCCTTCTACCTCAATGACCTATTGAGCATTTTATCGACATCATTCCTTGTGTTTCTCTTCCTAATGCCCCTTTGTACCATTTGACTCCCTGTGAGGCTAAGGAAATTGAATGCCAACTCCAACAACTTCTCAATGCTAGCCATATCCAACTGAACTCCTCTCCTTGTGCCTCCCCTTTCCTTCATTATTCCCAAAAAGTAGAGTGGCGAGTGGAATTTATTCACTGATTACCGTAATCTCAACAATGTTACTATAAAAAATAATTATAATCTCCCTTGTATTGAAGACTTGATTGATCAACTCAAAGCGGAAAAGTATTTTACCAAGTGCGTATGGCTTCTACCGACACTTGGAAAACAACTTTTAAAACCATATTTGGTCACTGTGAATGGATGGTGATGCCTTTTGGCCTCACCACTTCTCCTTACACATTCCATAGGCTCATCAATGATACATTTCATCCTTTGTTGGGCCACATTGTGGTCATTTGTTTGGACGACATTTTGGTCTTCAGTAATACATGGCAGGAAAACTTACAACATGTGCGCAACACACTCCAATTGTTGGATACCAATCACCTTCAGGTCAAGGAACACAAGTTCTCTGTTGGCCATAATTTTGTCTCTTATTTGTGGTTTTTCATCAATCAGGAAGGTGTTATCCTAATGCTTCTAAAGTTCATGCTCTAGCACAATGTCCTTCTCCTCAGTCCACGTCGTCCCTTAAAATTTTTCTTGGTGGCATCAATTTTTATAGGAAATGCATTCCTCACTTCTCTCATCAGGCCAATCCCCTTCATTATTTGGCTAATCAATCCACTTTTATTTGGACTCTGGTGGCTCAGGAGTAGTTCCAACTCTGTAAAGAGGCCCTCTGTTCAACACATGTCCTTTGTCTTCCTAATCTTCAACAACCTTTTAAAATTGAGACTGATGCCTCTCAACATGCGATTGGTCCAGTTCTTCCACAAGGAGGACATCCCATTGCTTATCATTCTGAGATATTGGCTCAAGCAAAAAAACACTACAATACCTATGATAAGGAATTTTACAGCTTGGTCCAAGAATTAAAACATTGGCACCACTATATCTTGGTTAAGGAGACCATTCTTCATACTGATCATCATCCTTTGATTTTTATTAATTCTCAGTCTAAGCTACAGGAACAACATCATTTGAAGTAGGCTTCTTATCTACAACAGTTCCACTTGGTCATCAAATATAAGAAAGGGACCACCAATCACATGGTTGATCTTCATAGCCGCCCCCCTCCTCAAATACTTCAAACATTGTGTGTTTGTTGTGATGCTTATGAATATTGGAAGCCTTTGTATGCATCTAACCCTTTCTTTAGTACTATATGGACATCCTTGCAAAAACTTACTATATTTAACTAAAGCCCTTTCCTAGAATACCACATTTAGGATGGTTGGTTGTATAAGCTTGACAAAATATGTGTGTCTACTACTGATGATCGCCTTTTTCTCATTCGTGAATCCCATTCCTCCTCTTATCGTGGGCACTTCGACACATTCAAAACTACACAGCATATTCAACGTCACTTCTTTTGACCTTCTTTATAGCGCCAAGTTGAGCAGTTTATTTGAGCTTGTACTCTTTGTAGTCAACATGAGCCGACAAACCACAAGTATGACATGTATCAACCCTTACATATTCCCCCCTCATCCCTAGGAATATATCACTATGGACTTCATCACCTGTCTTCCAATGACGTTTTTTCATCATGATGCCATTTGGGTGGTTGTGCATCACTTCTCCAAATTGACCATTTTTTACCCTTGCACTAAGACTACTATTGTTGATAACACTGCAGATCTCATTTTCACTCATGTGTGGACTCATTTTGGTCTCCCTTCCAACATTATCTCTAATCGTCATTCCCATTTTCTCAGTACATTTTGGAAAACTCTCTGGTCTCCCTTGGGGTGTCACCTCAAATACTCCACTTATTTCTATCCACATACAGATGGACAAACTAAAGTTGTTAACCATAGCCTGTTCCATGCCCTACACATTCAATTTACCAAATCTAAATATTGGGATGCCACCCTCCACAGTTTCCAACATAGTTATAATAGGTAAGTTCATGTTTCTACTCGCTTGTCCCCTTTCGAAGCTTTATTTGGGTATCAACCTATTTCACCCTATGAGTTTCCTTTACAACTCCAACCTTTTCATACTCCTTAACAACAAAAAGAGAAAACATATGCCTCCTCCTTTTTGAAAACTTTCCTTCGTTAATAAGATCATGTTTCTGAGTCTTTACAAGCTTCCCAACATTAGTAAAAGTCTCATCGTGATGTGCACATGAATCCACTATATTGTTTCCCCTAGTGACAAGGTCTAGTTTCACATGGAGCGCCAACGCTTTCATTCCTAGCGTTATCACAAGATGAAACCCCTCCGCTATGGTCCTTACATCGTTCTGCAGCAAGTTGGAGACAATGCTTATCGCCTCGAATTTCCACCAAAGTTGGGTATTCATGATGTGGTACATGTGAACATTCTCAAATTCTATGAGCCTCCCCTCCTAGAAGAAGAGGTCACTATCTCAGACCCCTCTAAGTTTGTTCTAGATTTCCAACCACCTCTCCTTCAAGACATAGTGATGAATACATGCAAACCACTACTTGCACTCAATAACACACTTCCTTTATAGTGGGTCTTAAGGGTCATCTTCCAACACAAGCTAAATGGCTATCAAAATCCTCCATGACTTAGCAGTTTCCGCAGTTACTCACAGAAATCAGGACACTTCCAGGATTAAACATGGAGGAATTGGGCATGATGGAAGGCACACTCCCCAAGGAGGAGAGTACACATCTTGAGGTAGATAAGTTTGGCACTACCACAAAGGTTCACCTCCTTCTAGATGCATCGCACTTCACCATAAAGGACATATGGAGTGCATCTCTACCTGGGAGGATGGGCACAAGTCCCAAGGACTATGAGTTGGTCAGCTAAAATAGTATTTAGGGTTTGGGAGTTTTTATGGTTGTTGGTTAGTTAGAATTGGTCCAATTTTGATCAGAACCATTGTATCTTCAACCTATCCTATATAAAGGCTTACTACTCTACTAAATAAATCAAACGGTTCATTTTTCTTACTCATTTCTTGTGTTGTTTTTGTCATTCTCTATGAATTTTCTTTGGCTTTCTCTATAGTATTACAGATCAGAGGCTTGATATGAATTCCTTGGAGTGTCATGTTATGATGGAAAAATTATGTTTTGTTGAGGCTTATTCAAAACTTCATCCCATTGTTTTCTAAGAGATGTGCATTCATCCTACAACTATCGAATGGTTTGTGTCTGGGAAACAGATTCCTCCCGGTTAGTGATCATATGATCTAAGAGGCCATCGAACTGAATATGTATGAAGAGAATAGTGTTTTAAGAGTCTTCCATATATGATTCTAGTTGCTCCACTTTTCTAATCAAACACCCTATATCCTTGGCCACCATTATCAAACACTTAAACCAAACCAGAGAAGAAAAAAACAAAACAAGTGATGCAGGAGCATTGCCAACAAGCGCAAGTGGAGGACAACAGGATATACACCAGCACGCATTTTGAAGACATTTAAATTTCAAAAGAAGAACATTAATGTAATAGCTAGAAGGATGTAATTACTCTTAAATGTTTTGGGGATTGTAATGCATATCTTGAGTGTTTCTCTCATCTGCCAATTGTAGGCATTTAATGTAATAAATGTAAAGTAGTTGTAGTCTTTAATTCGATAAGACAACTTAGAGTTGTAGGAGGGAAAAATCAAGAAATATCCCTCGTATGTATTGTAGTATTATTCTCATTATAGAAAAAAGATGTAGAGAAAGAAAGCATAGGAGGGTAGAGAAGAACATAGATTGTAGAAGTTGTTTGAGTAGATAGGTGTTTCTATAGAAACCATGTACAAAAGCACTTGAATTAATATAAGAAGGCTTTAATCCAATTTCATGGTGTTGTTATGGTTACTTTTTGCATCTATTGAATCGTATGTTTATAGTTTTCTTATATGCTCTGTTATGCATTAGTTTAAATTCTTAATGTGTATGATTTCATGTTGAATGTATGAAATCTATGAGAGGGAGAGTATAAGTTTCAATTTCTCCTCATCCTGAGAATTCCTGCAAGGAGCGCAGTGAAGGTCTGTAAGGAGTGCATTGACAAGATTCTGAGTTTTACCTCAGAAAAGCTCAAGAGAGATAGATTGTTTCTTAAACCAACATAAGTGCAAGTATAGCACAGAGTCATGCAAGGTGTGTGCAAGCTGAGAAAATTCTTAGACTTTTCCAACCCAGGGGAGCAGTTGAAGAAATTTTGTCGCAAGGAGTGCGCAGAGTTGGGAGATATCAAATAATCAGGGATTATACTGAGGGTCGCAAGTAGTGCGTGCAAGAATTCCTTAGAATCCTTGAGTTTGCAGCAAGATTCAAGATCCGGAGGGATAGAGACTTGGAAAGTCTAGAGGGCAGATGAGGGTCGAAGTCAACTCGCAAAAATCAATCTCAGGAGGAAAGACGTTGAGTTATTTGGCGAGTAACTATTGAGAGCCTGAACGCACGGTGGAAATTCTCGAAAAGTGAAACACCAATTTTCGTGGACTGTTGGATCCAGTAGATCCGTGGAGAGGATAAGACTGAGTGCTTTTCAACACTCACAAGATCAAGAGAGATAGCATTCATTATATCCAGAGGAGCGTGAGTCATTGATTGGGCACTCCGGAATATCGACATTTTGGGAGTCAGGAGAGTGGAGGAACTTGCTACCTGGAAGTCACGATTCACAAAATCATGACTTCGAAAGAAAAAGGATTTGGACTATCGGATAGGGGGGGGAAATCAAGACCTTCTATCTGGCATAAGCGGTCATCACAGTTTCGCATTTCGGGAGAATGGGAGAGGGTCACTTCATAAACCCTCGACACGCGAAGTCCCGACGTGCTTGAAGGTTGGGCCCCAGGTCACGGTCGAGGGTCACATCAGTGAAGAATTTAAGGGAGGAGCTAGGGACCATTCTCCCATTTCGAGATTTTAGGAATCAAAGGATTTAGGGTGCCTTGCAACGAAAGTACTGAAATCGTGAAACATGATGAACCTTTTGGGGTTAAGTCTGTGGTCATGGAGACATGTGTTTATATGTGTGAACGGTTCTAACGAGGACCATAGGAGCCATTTTGGCTTGCGAATTGGAAGATCCAAAGACCGAGAGGTCAACAAAACATGTTGAGGTGGGGGTCTGTGTCCGGTGGTATCAGAGAAAAATTACAACTTTTTTTTTATCTAGAGGGAAGACAAGCGACAGTTGTGATTTGAATTCTACGCGGACATATTGAAACAATATCGTCAAGGAGACGTCAAGAGAGACCTATGCCTGATCCAGTCGTGGAAAGGGAGATGAGAGAACTTAATGCTCGATTGGATTCCATGGATATAGCATAGGGGCGAACACCTGATACTAGAGATATCAGTGAGGTCAAAAGTGAGAATGAAGCTAGAGCCGAAGAAGAAGTTATAGTTGAAGATGTTGCAGAGCAACGTTTATTTAAAGTTGTTGCAAGAATAGGTTTCAGAGAAAAATTGGACATTCTGATGTATGAAGGTAACTTAGACATTGAGGAGCTACTAGATTGGTTTAGATATCTAGATAAATACTTCAACTATGAGGATATCGAAGAAGATAAGAAAGTAAAGCACATTGTCACTAGACTGAAAGGGCATGCATCATTGTGGTGGGATGAACTGCAGGTTAACAGGTGTTGCAAAGGAAAACAAAGAATCAAAAGTTGGGACAAGATGGTCTCCAAGATGAAATCCAAATTCATACCCAGGGATTATCAAATCAATTTGTTTCAAAGAATACAGAATTGAAGACAGAAAGGGATGACAGTGAAGGAATACACTGAGGAATTTTATAGGTTAAATATCAGAGCTGGTCATCGCGAGAGTGATGATGAAAACGTCATCAGATACATGAATGGCCTGAGATATGAGATTCAGGATGAGATGAGAATGGTGAAAATCAGGAATGTAGAAGATGCTTATCATATTGATTCAAATACAGAGGTGAAATTGGCCCGAAATCAAGGTCAAAGGGGAAGAGGTATAAGTCGGAGTACAGGCAAAGCAGTTTCCTAGGACAGAGTATAGAAACCCAAGGATGAAGAGAAGAAACCTCATAACCACCCAGAAAATGGAGGAAGCTCACAAGCATGACAATATACCGATAGGAACACTTTTCCTCGAGCAAGAGGAAGAGGAAGAGGCAAATGAGGTGAAATAAAGTGTTTTGTCTGTGGAAAGATCAGACACAAATCATGGGAATGTTCCAATAGAAAAAGAGATGGAGGAAGAGAAGCTCACATTTCAGAAACGCAAAGGCGAAATGTTGAGATAGAAGATGCATAAGGTGGAAGATCCTTGATGATGAGGAAAATTCTCTTGAAGCCAGAGAAAGAGATGGAGAATCCAGTCCAAAGGAACAATTTGTTTAGGACTGCTTGCAATACCAAGGATAGGGTATGCAAGGTGATATTTGACAGTGGAAGCACGGATAATATAGTATCCACAGAGATGGTGGAGAAGATGGAATTAGATACATTTGCACATTTGACCCCATACAAGGTTTTGTGGTTGCAAAAAGGACATTAGGTAACAATCACTAAACAATGTTTATTTGAATTTAATATAGGGGGATACAGAGATGAGATCTTATGTGATGTTATTACCATGGATGTTTGTCATCTTTTGTTGGGAAGACCGTGGAAATATGATAGAAATGTTATTCATGACGAAAGAAAGAACACATACACCTTGGAGAAGAATGGTAGGACGCATATGTTGCTGCCAATTGAAGACAAGAAGGTGAAAGAAGAAACAAGCAATACTATACTTCTCATGAGTGGGAAGGAACTTGTGGATGAATTCAAGAAAGATGAAGAAATGTAGTTTGTTGTGGTGATAAAACCTAGAGTCATCTTGACCAGTACCTCAATAGATGATCTACTAGAGGAAATTTAGGAATTGTTGAAGAATTTCACTGATATAGTGGTGGATGATTTTCCTTGTTCATTGTCTCCCATCAAAAGTATAAGCCATCACATTGACCTTATACCAGAAGTGGGTTTACGAAACAAATATGTGTATAGATTGACACTGCAGGAGAATGAAGAAGTCAAGAATCAAGTCCAGGATTTGATGGACAAAAGGTTGATTAGAGAAATCTCGAGTCCATGTGCTTTGCCAATAATGTTAAGTCCGAAGAAATATGGTGGATGGAGGATGTGTACAGACTCGAGGAATATAAACAAAGTCACCATCGGGTATAGATTTTATTTACCAAGGATGGATGACTTGATGGATTACTTGAGTGGAGAAAAGTTTTTTTCAAAAATTGATTTGAAAAGCGGATATCATCATATTAGAATGAGGGAAGGTGATGAATTGAAGACAACATTCAAGATGAATGAAGGGATGTATGAATGGCATGTCATGTCGTTTGTCTTGATGAATGCGCAAAGTACTTTTATGAGATTGATAAACGGAGTCTTGAAACATTTCATTGGAAAATTTGTAATTGTGTATCTTGATGATATATTGATCTTCAGTAAGACTGAGGAAGACAATTTGAGACATTTAACTTTAGTGATGACGAGGTTGCAGCAAGAGAAGTTTTTGATAAATCTGAAGAAGTCATATTTCATGAAGACAAAGCTTATTTATTTAGGTTTTTTGATCTCTTCAAATGAGTTGAAGATGGATCTAGAGAAGGTAAAAGAAATCAAAGAGTGGTCATCGCCAAGGATCTTTGAAGTCAGAAGCTTCCATGGACTAGCCAGTTTTTACACGAAGTTCATCAGAAATTTTAGTGGGATTTTTGCACCAATGATGGACACAGTCAAGAAGAGACATAAATGTTTTCATTGGACAAAGGAAGCAGAGAAAAGTTTCAAGTTGTTGAAAGAGAAGATAACCGAACAACTAGTTATGGTTCTTCCAGATTTCAGTAAGACATTTCAAGTGAGATGTGACGCAAGTGGATTCATGATTGGAGCAGTCTTAAGTCAAGACAATAGACCAGTTGCATACTTTAGTGAGAAGCTAAACGAGACCAAGATGAAATATTCCACGTATGATAAAGAGTTTTATGCATTCATACAAGCGTTCAAGAAATGGAGGAACTACCTGGTTCTGAAAGAGTTTTTTTTGGATAGCGACAACCAGGACTTACAATTTATAACGAGATGGGAAAAAATGAACCAGAAACATGCAAAATGGGTTGAATTATGTAGAACTTTACTTTTGTTATAAAGCACATTTCTGGAAATGCTAACAAGGTTGTTGATTCATTGAGCACGAAATGTTTGATTCTACAGGAGTTTTGAGTGAAGAACTTAGGTTTTGATAGCCTTAAGAAAATGTACAGAGATGATTCAGATTTCAAGGACACTTATGAAGCATGTGAAAATCATGTTCTGAGAGACATAAGCCAATGGATTGAATACTTAGCTCAGGATGGACTGTTATTCAAAGGAAATCAGTTGTGTATCCCAAAGAGTTCTATGAGAGAAAACCTTTTGAAGGAAAAGCATAGTGGGGGATTGGATGGTCATTTCGGACATGAAAACACATTTGAGCAACTGAACAGTTTGTATTATTGGCCAGGGATGAGGATGGATGTCAATAAATTTGTCAACAGATGTAGAATCTTCCAGCACACAAAGGGGAAAATACCAAATACAGGGTTGTATCAACCATTTCTGATACTAGAGAGGTCATGGGACACAATAAGCATGGATTTTTTGTTGGGACTACCAAGGACATAGAGAGGTTGTGATTCCATATTCGTGGTAGTTGAAAGATTCTAAAAAATGGCACATTTTATTCCATGTCAGAAAACCATTGATGCAACACACATTGCAGACCTGTTTTTCAAAGAAGTTGTTTGAATTCATGGTTTACCCAAGAGTATTGTTTCAGACAGAGATACCAAATTTGTTAGTCATTTCTAGAGGACACTATGGAAAAATCTGGGGACGAACCTATCTTTTAGCTCAACATATCACCCTCAGACGGATGGACAGACTAAGGTAGTAAATCGAAGTTTGGGGGACTTATTGAGGAGTTTAGTAATTGAACATCATAGTTAGTGGGATCAGATTCTACCGTAAGCGAAATTTGCATATAACGACTCACCTAACCGAAGCACAGGACAAAGCCCATTTTAGATATTGTATGGAATGCAGCCAAGGGGAGTATCTAAGTTGAGACACTTGGAGAATAATGAGTTGAAGAATGCTAGAGAGAAAGATTTTGCAGCAAAGATGTTGGAGCTCTACAGTAAGATTAAAGAGAGGTTGCAGACCATGACAGCAAATGAAATAGGAATGTTAAATTTAGCTAACCATGACTCCATGAGTGGGGAACATGTTGGAACTACCTCTGGGCTGATTATTACATGTGGAAAATCAGTGATTTGGCCATTGGAAGCCCCTAAAAATCAGGGATTTAGAGAGCTGCGAAAATTCCCAAGGGAGGGAAAAGACCTGGGCAAATGATAAATAACATATGAGAGGAGGCAGGACGCTGCCAAGTATGCTGAGAAAAGGGACTATGGATTTTCCTCGTTGTTATGAGCACTGTAGAGAATGTGTGAGGCAAGAGGATAATTGCTGGAATTGTCGACATTGTTGAGGAGGAGTCTTCCAAATTCACCCTCATGGATTCATGGTCAGGCTAGGGGGTGAATCAGGCAAGAAATTTTGGTTGCCTATTCTACGGTTGGGAGGAACGTGGTTGTTCCCTTTGCCTTCTTGCAAAACTGATTCAGATATGTTGATCTACTCCTTCTCTGTGTTAAATAATCATTTATACTGGAAATATGTATATGTTAATTCTATATTGAAGTACTTCCATGGGAAAAATCTTCCGTGTCATAATCCATTTCTGTAATAGGAAAAACTTGTTGGTTTGTAATCATTTCACTACTTTATGATGGCGGATTGGCGGCCGTCTTGACCCTTCAAGACATGAGGGTTCACTATCAAGCGGTGGTCGCCTTAGCCTTTGCAGGCCACCAAATACCATCACCGCCCTGATTTAATTTTTCCTAAGGTCGAAGGGGCAAGTTTTGTTCCCATAAATACTTGAATCATGTTGTAATTCCGGACACAGAGGGTGAGATAGCTTGAAATCATTTCCTGAATTGATTTGGTTATTCCCTGTTTCGGAGGTTTTCTCTGTGATTGTGATTTTCTATTATTGAGTTTGTAAACTCATTTTATTTCTTGATAAATTCATTTTTTTGAGAAAACACAGTAATTATTTGTTTTTACCAATTACGAACCCRGTCATTTATTTATTTTGAGTTTATTTGTTGGAGYRTGTGRKCTTAAAAAGAGATTAAATACAAAATTGATATTTCGGCATTCGCTACTTTCTTGTTACATATATRCGRAGTTCCTTTKCTTTACCAAACACCGAAACACRAAATTGTTGGGCCCACACCCTAATCTCATTTTGCAATTTGGAATTTCTTATTTCATTTTGTTTGTGCRTCAGGTGTTCATAAACCCCAAAATTCYGAACCCCGAAACCCCGAAGTGTTGGTCCCACATTCCATTMACATTTTCACAATTCRGGAGTTGTTGTKTGTTGGTGTTTGKCATTTGAAATCACGAAATCCYGAACCCCAAAACCCCGAAGTGTTGGGCCCATAGTCTTTCCGCATTTCGCAATTCGACAAACAACGTGGTCTTTTGTTTTTGTGTTCARCATTTGTAATCGTCGAAACCCGATTGACCTTTGTTTTTTCACAAAATTGTAGGAACRTAGTAGGAATYATTTGTTATAGGAACAACTCTAATACTGTAATGAATGGACTGGTAGAAACGATGGAGGATCTTCATCCAGAATAGAGGTAGAATAGAAATAACAGATCATATTACAAGTCACTGTGTATAGGGCATGACAAGTACAAAAATTATTGTATATGAAAGTATTAAACTAATTAAGAAGATTTTTAGCGTGATTTTTTCTAAGAGTTCTGCTTGCCATGAGGTCATACATCTTTAAGTATTCGAAATTTTGTAATTAGAATATTGTTTAATGGCATAAACTGTAGAGAACAAGATGGGATCCTTCGAGTTAACTATGCTTTATGTGTAAGCTACTGGTGTGTAAGAATGAGACCCAAGTTAGGTAGATATACTTGCATGTTTATATTTCTATAAGTAAATATGCAGGACCATGGCACGTCACTAAGCTTTCCAATTATTAAAACAGAATCAAGATGAAACTATACCTATGATAGTGAATCACTCTATATATATTTAGAGAAAGTTATAGGTATGTACATACCTATAGGTGGAAATAAGTACAGATGTTAATGGAGAGTTAAAGTGAATTCCCAACAGTAAGAATGATAATATAGGCCTTTCTACGCGCACATAGAAGACTGTCAAAATACCTATTGTTCTAGCAGTCATGAAGATCCAACCTTGCAATTAAAAGCATAATTAAATGTCTAGAACTGATTACTTTAACAATCCGAGACTCCTTGTCCTTCCAACTCCCGGTCACCGAAATGACGAAAAGGGATTAATGGTTATGGATCACCCTTAGCCTTCATCCATGTGACCACCACTCGGTGACCATGTTCTTAATGTCAAAGCGCTACTGGCTTTTCGTGATTCACAATTTCGCCATTCTGGCTGCAACAATTCTAGGTCCTTCGAATTCTCGGACCCCGAACTGCTGGAATCTCCCCCTTGAGAGATCAACAGTCCATATTCCTCTTGAATGAACGACCATGATCCCACTGGATCGATGATCCACAACCTTTCAGTATTTTCCCCGAACCTTGACCACTCGCCACGTGTCCTCCTTGATGAATGGTGTCGATCATTTCGCAATTTCGTGAACTGGGAGTTCATGATGTAGCGACTCCAAAATCACTTGCCGCTCCAAAATCCAAACTCCAAAATATCAGCATTTTGGGAGTGAGGAGAGTGGAGGAACTTGCTACCCAAAAGTCGTGAGTCACGAAATCCCGACTTCGTGAGAAAAAGGATCTGGACCATCAGATCATGGGGGAAATCAGGACCGTCGATCTATCATAAGAAGTCATTGTGGTTTCGCATTTTAGGAGAAGGGGAGACGGTCACTTCACAAACCCCCAACACACGAAGTCCCGATGTGCTCAAAGGTTGGGCCCCAGGTCACGGTCAAGGGTCACATAAATGAAGAATTTAAGGGAGGAGCTAGGAATTGTTAGCCCATTTCGGGGTTTCAGTAATTAGAGGAGTCGGGGTGCCTCGTAACGAAAGTCCTGAAATAGCGAAATGTGATGTGCCTTTTGGGGTTAAGTCTGTGATCACGCCAGTGGAGGCTCGCACCTAGTGCATGTTCGCGCAGGAAGAGAATATAAAAGGAGACCTGTGATTATATGTGTGAAGGGTTCCAGCGGGGACCAAAGGAGCCATTTCGGCTTAGGAATTGGAAAATCCAAAGACTGGGAAGTTAGCAGACCCTGCTGAGGTGGGGGTCTGTGTCAACAAGAGAACAAAGTTGAATTCCCTCACCCAAACATAGAAGCCAAATTGAAATTGAGCCATGTTTGAGGTAAATAGATCTCCACATGTGAACAACATGCCCTTCACACCTTCACCACCCTCGAAAATAAATTTCCCACACACAGACTCAATCACTGTCATCCTTTCACCACGCTCATAAATCATTGCAAGGAGTTACGGACAAACGAAGTACAACCATGATCTTCCCACATTGCAGAGGAGGGACTAAATGTGGCTCAGGAAAAGACTGAACCTAACATAGGATATTAATAGAGGCTCGTGGGAGTGCATGGTGTACACTCACCCACGGGAATGAGATGACAACATGACAACTCCCCTTGAAAAATATTGATTGGATGATGAAGAATGGAAGGTGGGGTTCTCAAAAGTGGGAGGGCGGAGCCCCCCTTTTTCTAAAGTCATTATTCAACCCACAAATCCCTTTAGGACCTAAGCCTTTCATGGGGGTAAGAACCAATGGCCTCCCCTTTTCAAAACTTTTGTGTGAATTTGGATTCTCATGGAATTATTTCAATGGATTGAACTCCATTGATAGAGAGTAATCCTTCTTGATTTATGATGGTCTGATTAGATTGTTTGTCATCCTCCTAGTTTTTTTATCTTATAATATGAAAGAATTCAATTTCCCAAAAGGATTGAATTTCTCTCTCAAGTATTCTTCAATAAATAGTTTTTCCTTACATGTTTTATTATCATGTTAGAGTCTCTTACTACTATGAGAACATAGATACCTTAACTTTTATAAGAATAAAACCTTGTATTAAAACATAGGCTTCAACTTGATTATTTAAAGAATGGCTAATACTCCATACAAAAGTAAATACCTAAATTGAAATTATTATTAAATATACATTTTTTTAAATTTCAAAAATAATAATAAATAACTACTATAAATACCTAAATTGAAATTATTATTAAATATACATTTTTTTAAATTTCAAAAATAATAATAAATAACTACTATAATATTTTTACTCACTTGTAATCAAATATATTGCAAAGTGGTTTGCACATATGGAAAGGGAGGTACATGCACACACTTTATTTAAATGTTTAAATGCATTTAAATGTTTATATGCAAGATAAGTTTATGTGACATACATATTTAAATAAAAAAAATGTTTTAACATGAAAGTAAAAATATTACATAAATATTATTTAATACAACTTATTTTATTTGTAAAATTAAAAAAATATAATAATCATAATTAATATATAATTAAAATAAATTTAAATTATTATTAAATATATATTTTTAAAATTTTTAAAAATACTAATAAATAACTATAATATTTGCTTTTAATATTTTTACTCACTTGTAATAAAAGATATTGCAAAGTGGTTTGCACATATGGAAGGCACAAGCACACACTTTATTTAAATATTTGTATGACATATAAGTTTATGTCATATACATATTTAAACAAACATTAATAGAATTTGTTTTAACATGAAAGTAAAAAGATAGTATTGGTATTATTTAATACAACTTTTTTATTTTTAAAATTAAAAAATGATGATAATCATAATTAATATACAATCAAAATAAATTAAAAAATCATGATAATCACAATCAGTATACAATTAGAATAAAATAAGTTTAAAAAAAAATAATGAAATAATTCCCAATTGGATTCAGTGTATCCTCAACAATGAACAATGAGGAAAGTCATTATGCAATTTTGACTGATACGAAAAGGTGCTTACACATAAGCATCATGTAATGTGGTGTAATAATAATATTTATTTTTCTTGATTTAACAGATTTTAAAAGAATTGATGTGTTAAAAGAAATCCACACAAAAGTTAAATAGATAATCAAATAAAGAATAAACTCCACATTGATAATTGATAACATTAATCAAGTCCACCATGAAACAGTCCATCGTCAGCTATGAGAAATGAGCGGGTTATGTGTTTTCATGCAAGGTTAATAAACAAATTTAAGTGGCGGGTAAAGAATGTATTAACGGTTTTTTAAATTTAGTTTTTGTCATGTTTCTAACGACGGTGGTTGTGTTTTTTCTGCTGTTTTTTCTTAAATTTAGATTTTGGAAATTTGATGATGTGGATAATATTAAAAAGGGTTATAACTTTTTAAATAAAGTTTCTTAAAATAATTTTTAACAGGTAAAAAACAATATGACTTCAACAGTTTTTTAAATTTAGGTTATGTCCTGTTCTAACGACGGTGGTTTTTCTGCTGTTTTTTCTTAAATTTAGTTTTTGAAATTTGATGATGTGGATAATATTAAAATGGGTTATAACTTTTGAAATAAAGTTTCTTAACAGAAGTTTCGAGTTTCGACAAAATTTGTATCAAATTTAAAATCAATTTTTAACAGGTAAAATACAATATGACTTAACGGTTTTTTAAATTTAGGTTTTGTCCTGTTGTTTTTCTTGAATTTAGTTTTTGAAATTTGATGATGTGGATAATATTAAAATGGGCTATATGGTGTTCCTTACTGGCACCGGTTTTCTCCGGAACTCAACAGGTGGTTCTTAATACTAGTTGATCTTACGACGCACTGGCGATGAGAAGAAAATGGTTTTCAACTACACATCGGTTGATGGTACTACGAATGTTTTCGTTGGTAACGAGTATTGTACCGGTGATGAATGTGACGGGATGAAAAATGGGTTGTATCCTTTGTCATACTTGATACGTTGTGGTGACGAACATGCTTTCATAAATTATCGGAAAATGGGCAGTGATATTATATCAAACACTTGTATTTTTTTATTGTTTGGTAAATTCTTAATTATCACGCATTGAAAATCCAACATGGACACATACATATAGCCTGAGTGGGCCTAATGGTTAAGAATATGTGTTTCTTCTTAAGAGGTCACAGGTTCAAATCAAGAGTGGGGTAGGGTATGTATACCTTCGTAGACTTTACCAGTTTAGGAGATTGTTAGTTAGTTAGATTTGAGAAGATTGATTCAACTAAGTTTTCTCTTATTTTGGTGTGTAGTTTAGATATCCTCTCAAGTGGTTGATTGTGTGATCAACTTAGTTTATCTATATTGAAACAATGTTTCATGCATTTACATGTATCATTACATTGTTTCAATTTTGTATTCAATGCTTCCTTGTGTGTAATAATCTCTACTCTCCCATTTTAATATGGTATCAGACCATGAATGGGCTTGACTCCCTTATGGGACTCCCCAGGAACATGCAAAGAGTAGATCATAGAGTAGTGTGTTGATTGTGAATGTGTTTATGCTAGGTATGAAGTAGTGTGAAAGTTGTTTGTCTGTGCATCATTATTAGAGAGATTCCACAAGTGAGAAGGAGTGATTGTCGAGGACCTAAGAACTATCATTTTGAGAAGAGAGCATGTGGGAACAAGAAGTTGTAGTCACACAAACAATCAAGGATGTGAAGCAAAGTGGGATCAAGGGGGCACCTAATGTTAGAATTTCAAATGCGGAAAACACAATTCTCATATGATAATTAGCAATCACACATACAAGAAACACAAGGATTTCAAGTGCTTCACCCAAAAATTGGGCTACATCCACCAAGCATAGGCATCGGTTGTCTTATTATTCAGATCATGGAGATTATAACAGACTAGGAAGTTCTCACTCTGTCTCTCTCTCTACCTATACGGGCTTACATGTATTTATATACATTTACAAGAAACTGATTATTAAATGCAATCCCTATCCATATTCTAACTTGGTCTATTGGTGCAAACCCTCTCGGCCCTCAGGTCGAGGATCCGCTTACAGGATTGTTCTTCGTTTCCCTTTGAGCTGGATCGGCTCTTTCAATTCTCTACTTGAATCTTATTTATTTTGATCCACAGGTCCTTTCGGAAGCTCCCCTGGCGCGAATGTCACTAGGTGCAAGCTCCCCCTTCTCCGCGTGACCACCGGCTATGACCAAGGCCTAAACTGAAAGGCGCTTGTCACAACTCGCCTCTCGCGAGTTCGTGAGTCGAGACTCTCGACTCTTCCGGTCCAATCCCACGATATCCGAGATCGCGAGACAGGTATAACTCCTTCCCTTGTCAGCGCCCTCCATGCATGACCACCAGCTAGGCTTCCCACTAGCACTTCTCACCTTTCGCCACTTCGCAAGTCGAAAGGTTGGGCTTCCGTCCCCTTATCTTATGAACCCTCGGGACACGAAAAATCAACGGGGTGTTGACTCTCTTCAATGAACAACGCGTGTCCGCCTATCTATTCCACGGGCCCACCTTGCAATTCTGCCACGTGTCCCTTACGCTCGACTTCGCTCCCCAAAGTGTTGTCTCCTTTATATCATGACACCCGAAGTGTCGAGATCCCAAACTCCTCGATATACCTAAGCGTCGAACTATCGGATTTTGACACGTCATCTACGCAGTTCCACAATGGAACTTCTCGCCCTTTCGGGACTTCGCCTTTCGCAACCTAGAGTACCCAACCTTTGGGCTCTCACCTCGCGAACCTCCGAGTTCACGAGATCTCTAGATCTCTGCCACCTGTCCTCCCTGGATGGACGACTCTAATCCACTCGCCACTTCGCTACTCGCCTTTCGCGACTTCGCGAACCTTGATGCAAAACCTTTGACCCTTCAACTCACGAAACCCCGAAATGAGATTTCATGAGTGATCCAACGACCCTAGATGACTTGGATCCTATGGCCCTGATTTCTTCTGAGCTTACGCTTGAGGAAAGCTTGTCATAACGTTCCTGCTTCTCTGCAATATCTAATGACTCTTGTGACTTCGCGAATTCTTCTCAAAGAATTATGACCGTCCGTTTCTTCCTGGACAATTCTTGTGAATTTTAACCAAGTATTTCTCCACGAAACTTACCCGCCTGCAATGCAAACTTGCCACGCCTCCTTTCAACGCCTCAAGGCACCAACCTTATGTTCTTTTCTTCGACAACTGCGAAGACCCTATCCCTCCTGAGCTTTCTCCAACTCTAAATCTTAAAGAAGACTCCCACACGCACTCCTTGCGGCGAATCCTTCAATTACTTCAAAGAATTGAAGTCCTTCGACTCTATGCACTCCGTGTAGCAGTAGTCCTTCAACAATTTCTTAGGTTCGCAAACTCTGAGACTTTACTCGGCCTACACATACCTTGCACGGCTCCTGTGCTCAACTTGTACTTCTGCGAGAATGAGAACAATTGTTATCCCTCCTGAGCTTTCAGAGATGAACTATGACTTCTATCAACGCACTCCTTGCGGACAAACTTCACTGCACTCCTTGCAGGAATTTTACTCACTTAGGCAGAGAAACAATTGAAACTCATTCCTTACTCTCCCTCCCATATTTCAAACATTTAACAATAAATCACACACACATGGCATAAACAACAAATGCATGACAGAAGGAGTAAAACATTCATGAGCATAACATTCAACAATGCATACACAGAGAATATATGAGAACCATGAGTCTGAATCAAGGCTTTTTTTTATTAATCCAGAACTTCTGTACACGGAATTCTTCTACACAGCTCTATGTTTCTTCTCTTCTCTTCTCTATATTGATAATCATGTTACAATTATACAATGAGGGTGTCTATATCCCATTTCCCTCTTGCGCTCTAAAACTATCTAATCTAGAATTAAATTATATCTACCTACATTCATTACCATAAAGGCTCCTATCTACTATGGACGAGAGTGGATCGCTCAAGGTCCTTTTACAATAATACAAGCATGCCTCCACTTAATGACTTCATTAATATTTCAAAACATTTTCAAAAAATGTGCTCGGTGCTTTTCCAGCTGTCTCTTATCTCCGCGTTGTCTCACTGCTGGCTATGCTTGCATGCCCTTGTGATGCTCCTGCATCATCTATTTAGTTGCAACCAACATAGAATAATAGGATCCAAATCCATCCTTGGAGGAATTTGTTTTCACCAAATCCCAACAATATCCACTTTGAAAACAATTAACCTGATACCTTGCTCCTTCCTTTTGTTCATCACATTTTTTGCAATCCAAGAGAAGCCAAGCACCACTGTAGCTTCTCTAATAAAACTAGTTTCATGATCTCACCTGTGTGACTTGCACAAGTTTGGATTTCCTCAGGGGTCACTCCACCTCCAACATGTCTTCCACAACCGTGTTGTGAAACATATTTAGTGATAGATCTCCTCCTATCCAAAAACCCTGTAAAATATACATTACAATTATCACAGACCATCTCACTGTAACCATTATAGGTGACATTTTTTCTTCTTGAACGTTGAAACACATATTTCACTTCAACACCTGAATATGTCACGTATACAACATCATTATCATGTGAAACATCTGTTTTAACCATTTCATCACATACAATAGACCTCCTACTGAACTTACACAAGACATAACCTTTTCTTCTTTATAAACATGCCCTATACTTGAAGAAAAATTATAAATGAAATCAAGAGGGATAAAGGCTGGTTTTACAATGTTCATACTAAACTCCAACCACAACTTACCATTACCATCTTTGTGTATTTCCATGCCCATAATTTGTTTTGTTGCTTCTTGATCCCTCATCTGAATTGTCCTATCCACCTGAGTCATTTTCTTACTAATTTTATCCATGTTTCGCCTTGCATCAAGAATATCGTCAGCAAATAACATCAAGACTGTGAATGTACTATAGACTGTATAGTCATTCCTACCCTTTGAAAAATTCAGACTCACTATGAAGGATTCAAACCTCTTGTATATTTTCTTGGGCACCAATAGGCCATACAATGATTTATCTAGCATGCAAACAAATTTACCGTTGTGATATTGAATCAACCCTTTTGGTTGTTACATACATATTATATATCTATCAATGATGACCTTGTGAGAAGTAGGATCCCACACACAACATCCCTTTATACCACCATCATAACTTGCAGAGATATAAAAAAAGTGGGAATTCAAAAACAAAGATTTTAAGTCTGGAAATGGTTTACCGCTTACGAGTACCTTCAATTATTTCTTGATCTTATGACCTTGATGCTTCTTCCATAAACAAGAAGATACATTTGTCACTTCAGATGCTAATTTAGTACTCCCTTCCAGGTTATAAAGGTTATCAACCTTTGTTTCCTTCCTCACTACTAAATTCCCTTTCGACAATGTGACTGCTCCACCTTGACCTGTATACTTATATCCACAATAATCCAACACTCCCAATGAAATCAAAATTGATTTAAGCTCAGGTACATATCTAACATCCGTTAATTCCCTAACAATACCATCGAACATCCTGATTCTAATAGTGCCAACCCCAACAGTTTTACAAGGAATATCATTCCCATAAACACTACACCCTCATCAACAGATTGGTAAGAAATGAACCAATTTCTATGTGAGGACATGTGGTGGGAGGTTCCTGAATATAACTTCCATTCTTCTTGATATTTTAAATTACTAGAAATGGATAAAACTTGATCAGTCATACATGAATTTGTTACAACCAAATTTGCTTCCTTCGTAGAGTTTTTCTCAAAATCCTTTTTCTTCCATAAATCTTTCTTGATATGTCTTGTTTTTCCACAGTACCATCATTTTTATTTATCCTTTTTGTGTCTTGACTTAGATCGAGAAAAAATTCTCTCATTCTTCTCTTTAGTTCAACCTCTGACCAACATCGCCTCTAAAGTTAAGGTTTCTTTACTATATTTTCTCCTCATCTCCTCAGCCAACAAAGCTCTCACAACAGAGTCATAATCTAAAAAACAAATTGAGCTAAAGCTAATAGAGGTGACTAGATTATCCCAAGACTCAAGCAACGAATACAATAATGTAATAGACTTATCTTCAACTTCGAATTTAACTTCCATACTAGTCAATTGAACTATAAGGGTATTGAATGTATTTAAATGGTCAGCAAATTTTGTACCTTATTTCATCCGCAAACTGTACAATTGTCTCTTTAAGTAGATTATGCTCGTCAAGGACTTCGTCATATATAGACTTTCCAAATTTCTCCATAAGCCTCATGTTGTATTCTCCCCTATGATATTAAACAAAACATCATCCGCTAGACATAAACAAATGGTACTAAGAGATTTTGCATCCAGATCTTCCCATTCCTCATTCGTCATGGTTGTTGGTTTCTTTGACTTTCCTGCCAATGCTTTTTGAAACCCTTGTTGCACTAGTAAATCCCAAATCTTGAGCTTCCAGAGCTCAAAGTTACTGTTACCACTGAAATTTTCAACTTCAAACTTCGAACTCTGCATCTTAGCCATTAGCACAAATTTTCCTAATACCCACCGCGTATAAAACCGAAGGCCCTTTAAAAATAATGTGGAGGAATAATAAAAGGTTTAATAAAATATTTAATAAAAAATCTCTTACCAACCTCACCTTTAATTTAAAAAATAAAATTCACCTTTTAATTCACTTTATACCTTTTACATACTATATTCCAAAATATAGTACACCTTTTAAAGTATCCTCCACGTGACTTACTTGTTCATGTTTTCAATTTTAAAAAAAGAAATTCAATTTTGAAAAATCCCAAAAAACTCCATACCTTAAGTTTTCATAAAACCCCACGAAATTTTCTTTGAGGAGATCAACGCTCCTTCATAATGGGTGGGGGAGCGCTAGTTTCAATATCAATGCTCCATTAGGGTTCATAGGGAAACACTATCACTCCTTGAATGTGGATGGGGAGTGTCGACGCTCTGTGGTGTATGATACGGGTGCGCGTAGTTCACGAAATTTTTAATTTCATAAGTATGAGTGTGTCGACGCGCCTCTAACACTGCATGGGCAGCGCCAATGAATTTCTACTCAATTTCCTCTTGTGACACCTACTCAATTCACCTTATTGCACCATGGATCTCACCTCACAGATCTCCAACGCAATATCTCTCATACCAATTGCTAGAATTGAAAATGTGGAAAACACGATTCTCATATGATAATTAACAATCACACATACAAGAAACACAGGGATTTCACGTGGTTCACCCAAATGTTGGGCTACGTCCACCAAGCATAGGCATCGGTTGTGTTATTATTCAGATCATGGAGATTACAACAGACTAGCAAGTTCTCACTTTGTCTCTCTCTTTGCCTCTACAGTCTTACATGTATTTATATACATTTACAAGAAACTGATTATTAAATGAAATCCCTATCTATATTCTAACTTGGTCTATTTAGTTGCAACCAATGAAAAATAATAGGATCCAAACCCATCCTTAGAGAAATTTGTTGTCACCAAATCCCAACACATGATATATGAATACATGTGTGCCTACTAATGGATTGAGAGGTCATTCAATTGTGTCATGCTTGTTGAGACCATCATGTGGATCATGCACGGCCTATTTTATGGGTGGATACTCTAACCTCGATGCTAGGGGCATAGTTGAGACTCTAGCCCATCATTGCAGGTATGAGAAGCTCCATTGTAGGAATGTTGAGATCAGGGTTTGTACCCTACGCGACCATCAAGGTAGTGATGCCAATGATGCCAATGAAAAGGGTTTCTAGGACCATCGTAGTGATGTTAGTGGAGGAGAACCAAAGAGTGGCAGCAACCCAATATCTATCCCAAATCCTTCTATGCTCCACTACAATTTTTCCTACCAAGTTGATAAATATCACCTCCTCTCTCTCTTCAATTCGCTCTACTTGAACATAGATGTTGGTACTAGAAGTGCCCGAGAATTCATAAGAAATATGTGGTCTAATGTGGTACCATGCATGAGAATGGAGAATGTGATTTGGTGAAAAAATTTCCAATGTGGGTTTTTTTGCTACATGCTCTCTTGTTATTGTGGGTGTGGATGAATCTCATGTCACTAATTTTTTGAGTGGTGATACAAGACAAAAATTAATAGCTTAGATGGATCACAGAGCTATAGAACAGGAATATTGCATCAAATCTTACAATAGGCAATTATTTTAGAGTTGTCATAGGTGTAATGCAATTCATTTGTGATGTCTTGGGTGATAGCAAAGTAGTAAATAAAATATTTGCATAAAATGCATTTCATGCAGTGATGCACTTCATTGTTTTGTTTTTTGTGGGACCAATGTCTTAGCAAATAGGTGGGCTAAGAAGAATGATTTCAAATTTTCCTTTATTTATTTGTGCATGTTTTCTTCCAACATGAAAATTTGTGGATCTTTATTTACATTGGTTCTTATGAGTTAATAGTGGTATTGAAAATGTCTTGGAATTATTGAAGTTAATTAGCGTATTGAGTCTATCCAACTCAATATCAAGCGTAGTGTTAGAATTGGCTACTCTGATGAATCATAGGTGAAAGAATATGAAAAATCCAAGAAAACGATTTGAAAATGACACTCAAGATCCAAAAGTCAAAGACACAAATGAAGACACCAAATATGTAGAAGAGGAAGATGGTAACCTTTGTAAATAATTTCCGCATGCATTTTGTACATGAATTAATGATGCATATGTGATGCAGGGGGTGCATGATCAATTGTACCTGACACCATAGAGTTTGATCCAAGTTGTAAATCTTAGACATAGGAAAACTAATTCCCCCTAGTTTGTTGTAATCTTTGTCCCTGTTTTTCAGGCATACATGTTGTGGTGCATATTCGTACAAATTTATCCTTCTTATGCATAAACAGGATTTGAATCAAGTTGTGGAATAGACCATTGTGGGAGGTATGGGGGTGACAGGTGTACCTTTATCTTAAACTTGATGAAGGTCGAAGAAGTGATATTCTTCGATTCGGGGAGCATAATGTGATATAGAAGAATATGAGAGTGTTTGGTACCAAGTTATGAGTCTCGGAGTGTGTGGAACCAAAACTATGATTAAGGGAGAATTTAATATATTGATGTACCACGTAGATGAAAAACATTCCTAGAGAACTTGTGAGTACAATGGATGGTACCCATGTATCTCGGTAGATGGATTGATTTTTATATGGACATCAATGGTTGGTTTTAGGAAGATAAAAAAGAATAAGAATAAGAATAAGCAAGTTCAAAGATGAATCCCATAGTAAAGAAATCTCAAGTGAAGACAATTCATCAAGCCATATGACTTCGTCAAAACCTAAAGATGAGGATATGACTCAAACATAGACCAAGACAACAAAATTGAACAAGTAAAAAGATATTGAATCAAAAGATAAACAATAAGGGGGAGTGTTAGAGATAATGTTTATCTTAGTTTATTATTTAGGAGATTGTTAGTTATTTGGATTTGAGAAGATTGGTTCAACTAAATTTTCTCTTAGTTTGGTGTGTAGTTGGGATTTTCTCTCAACTGGTTGATTGTGTGATCAACGTGGTTTATCTATATTGAAAAAATGTTTCATGTATTTATATGTATCATTACATGGATTCAATTGAGCGTTCAAAACATCCTTCTGTGTAGTAATCTCTACTCCCATTTTAATTTATAAAAAAATTGTTGTGAATTTTAAGATGAATATTACACACCATGTTATAATTTGTGAAATATATCATATTAATATAAATGATGTATAAATTAACATAATTTTCAAGTAGATAGTTCATATATATATTTTAAAAGGAAAAAAATTATCCTTGTAAACTTTCAACAACATGTTCAAATTATTGGAGGAATTCTTAGTTATATGAAAGAATAAGTGTAAAGATTCTATCCATTTCAAAATAACATATTGAGAACTTAGTATTTAATTATAAACAATTACAATTTATAGGTTGTGGTTTTATTTTAATTAAAATTATATATATAACAACATACTTGATGACTTCGCCCAAAGGGGTTGGATCCAATGGTGGAAAGCGAGGAGTTTGTCATCATTGGGCAAGGTTCAATTCTCGTGAGGGCTTTACCTGGAGCCATGGGGACACCTTGAGGTAGTGGTCGAACGTGTGGTTGCACCCAAAGATACTATAATAAATGGTATCGTGAC
>JZKD02S2200565.1:22929-40057 GCA_000966675.3 Picea glauca
AATGGCATGAAAGTTTGATTTTCACCTCAAAGACTTGTCTTAGTTTTGTATGCAAAGATCACAGTTGATGAGTAAGACTTTTAGATCAGTTTGTCTTTTCCTTTATGTGTTATCATACTTCTTTGATTTTCTTCCAATTAGATGTGTTCTGTTTATATAAGGTTTGTATGGATAGATTTTGTGCTAAGGAGATTGTAGTAAGGTTTACTATAATAGCTTCCACATATGCATCTATTTCATTCTGTGGTGTTTGGAAAGGTTTTATAAGTTGTTACAGATTCTTCCTGTAGCGGCTGAAAGCAGGTTGTTTTTCAGCCTCAACTACATATTGTGTTTTCTTGTTTTCTTCATTCACCCCTAGTTAATCTCAGAACTGATCTGGGTTTTATTCGACTTGATTTGCTACACATACTAGGTTAAGTCAAGATTGTGGTATCTCATAAACTCTATGCCCAATGGTTTATTTCATTTTCCTAAATTTTACATTCTTTTAATTTATTGAAACCCATCTTATCCAAATTAAACCCTTATCATTTCAAGATGTGTTGGGCTTGTACTTGAAGCAGTCCAAGTGCAACTTCCAGCGCTAACATTTTTGGCATCGTTGTCGGGGATGGAGATGAATGAGAAATCTTCCCTGGGAGAACGACATTGATTAGATCCAGCTTTTGATGGTGAACAAAGGCTGGTCACATATTCAGGACTGCATCTTTCACCTTGCGACTCCACTTGAATCCACTCCATGAAGGAAGAACCTATTGGAAACTTCAATAATATAGGAAAACCATAACAATGGAAGCTATCTTGGCTTGGAGGTACGCCTTTTGTGATTTTTCAGCTATTCCTAGTTTTCCACATCCAGTACCGACTATAATTGAATGGGATGATTATCTTCCGAGATTCAGAGGAATCAAGGATGATCACCCTAGTGAGCACTTATTAAATTTTCATAAATGTATGCTTGAGCATGGTTTTGTTCATGAGGATGTCTTAATTAATATGTTCAAATTTTCCTTAGAAGGTTGTGCTCGTGAATGGTGTCAATCCCTTCCCACTACTAGTATCCATTCCTTGAAGGATTTTCACATGGTTTTCAATTTACATTTCAAGAAGATTTACCTAGTTGAAATACTTTTTGAAGAATGTTGTCAAAAGTACAAGCTTTATATTCATCAGGGAGTATTCTTCATGTGATGAGTTATGTAAAGATATTGATGAAAGAGAAAGTAAGGATGAAATTGGGTCTTCTAATGAAAATATGAATGAAACTTTTTCTTTTTTTATTTCCCAAGAAGAAAGTCTTCCAGATATGATTCATGACTGTGCTTATGATTGCATGGTAGATGCATTATACCATGTATCTTATGAATCTGATGTCTCTAATTTGAAAGAGGAACCAATTGTAGAAGAGGATCTTTCTCCTTCTCTTCAAGAATTTCCCCATGATATATTATCACCTAAGAGTGAAGAGAAGGATCCAGAGATTACTCATTTTTATGTGCAAAACCAAGGAGATCTGGGCTCACCTATCTTTGATGAATACTTTGACGAAGAAAAGCATAACCATTTTGTTGACTTGAGGAGTAACCAACCGGTGTATGACAGTTATGAATCAGATTGTGATGGAGAACAACTATGTGTAGAAATCAACCATCCTGAGTCCTAAGAAGACATTGATTAGCCATCTCTAGAAATCAACAAGCCTGTAGGCATTATGCTCAAATGTGGATCTGCAGACAACAACAAATCATCTATGATCAGCAGTGAAGTTAGTTTGCAGCTATGTTTAGATTTTCAAGCAGTTGCATGTGACAACCATTCTCAGGAGGGGGATATGCATAGAATTTTTTATCTTCAACTGAAACATCAACAAGAGGTATTTGTTTGCAGATTTATTTATTCATTTGTTGACTATATCGAGTATTTGAGCAGCTTAGATGTCAAAGCACTCTTTTCAAAAGAAGGTTGGTTGTTCTGTTCTTTTCAATTCCATATTAGTGTTCTATGGTTTCCTGCATTCTTCATTTCCAGATTAAGAGACGTATCAGTTAGTGAAATACTTGTATGGCTTCATTGGAAGCAAGATCTTACTTGATCAAAAAGTAACACGGTTTATTAGGTAGGAAGAAATAAGCTCGTTTGTTTGAGCATTTTTTTTTCAGCATACAGTTAATTTTCAGCTTCCAATAAAGGAACAGAGGCGCTCTCAAGTACAGAGGTTTTCTTGGACAGAAATGAGAATGGATAAGGCTATTGTTCTACAGGTTCTTGGCAGCTCACAGGGAGCATGTCATCCCCCGTGGAGCCAATGTTAGCACCAAGTTTTTACTTTTGTCAAAAACAGAGATAGCTACTGGAAATTCCCGTAGCATCTCTTTTATATTCACCCATTAATGTTATATTTTTATTGCCTTTGCCAAAATGATCTATCTTTCCTTTTATCAAAAGGAGGTGTGTGCTTTAAGTGGCCCGAGTCAAAGCTTATCTACTAAGTCCTTCACCTAAAACCAACTCAAAGTCATACTACATATCAAGCTAATCCATATGCCAAAAACCATATTCAACACATAAAACAACATACTCCCAATGCAAAATGCCAGGTGCCAAATGATTGTGCAGGTGTTGTGCAAGTGTTGAAGAACTAAATACATCCATGATATATATGATAGTGCTCCCAATTTATTTCCTGTTCCATCATTTTCATGCATGAATGTGCATAGGGGAGTGTGCTACAAATTTCACGGTGCGCTGCCAACTCTCCTGGGCACTGCAAATTCCACGAGCGCTACCCAATCTCCTGGGCGCTACCTAAGCTCTCGGGTGCTGCAAATTCCCTAGGTGCTAACTAATATCCTAGGTGCTGTGAATTTCACAGTACGCTACCTAAGCTTCTGGGCGCTACCGAAATTGCGGGCTCATTTAGAGGAGATGCTACACAAGCTTGCTACCCAACGACGCTACCAAAAAATGCATGGATTCAAGGAGTTCAAGTTATCATTCTAGTGAGTGGTTGATGATGTGGAGAAGAGAAAGGATTATAGGTTGCAGCATGATGAAAACATTTAACCACTGGAGGATGCTTGGCAATGGAAATGAGAAGTTTGATGGGTATTTTAAATGCAAATTAATAGACAGTTAGAATTCCCTATAGAAAGGGGCATGAAATTGCCAACAAGTTGTTTCATATTTAAATGCACAATGGCACGTTGTCAAAACCGCATTTAGATGTTATCTGCAAGCATCGAGTCATCAAGATAAGAGCCACGGGTTTCATATTGTTGTACATGTTAAATGTTACATCAAAGCCAGATGTGTTCAAGAATTCGATACTGTCATGAATTCTTGTGAACACTGGAGACATAATGCTACTTTATAGGATTTAGTTATTGTTAAAAAAAAAAAAAAAGACCCGAGAGGTCTTATGTAAGTTTTGCAGAAAGGTTAATGAGCAGCAGTGGCATGAAAGTTTAATTTTCACCTCAAAGACTTGTCTTAGTTATGTATGCAAAGATCAAAGCTGACGAGTAAGACTTTTAGATCAATTTTTATTTTCCTTTATGTGTTATCATACTTCTTTGATTTTCTTCCAATTAGATGTGTTATGTTTATATAAGGCTTATATGGCTAGATTTTGTACTGAGGAGATTGTAGTAAGGTTTACTATAATAGCTGCCACATATGCATCTATTTCATTCTGTGATGTTTGAAAAGGTTTTCTAAGCTGTTACAGATTCTTCTTGTAGCGACTGAAAGCAGGTTGTTTTTCAACCTCAACTACATATTGTGTCTTCTTGTTTTCTTAATTCACCCCTAGTTAATCTCAGAACTGATCTGGGTTTTAATCGACCTGATTTGCTGCACATACGAGGTTAAGTCAAGATTGTGGTATCTCATAAACTCCATGCCCAATAGTTTATTGTATTTTCCTGAATTTTACATTCTTTTAATTTCTTGAAACCCATCCTATCCAAATTAAACCCTTATCATTTCAAGATGTGTTGGGCTTGTACTTGAAGCAGTCCAAGTGCAACTTCAAGCGCTAACATTTTTGGCATCGTTGTCGGGGATGGAGATGAATGAGAAATCTTCCCTGGGAGAACGACATTGATTAGATCCATATTTTGATGGTGAACAAAGGTTGGTCACATACTCAGGACTGCATCTTTCACCTGACGACTCCACTCAAATCCACTCCATGAAGGAAGAACCTGTTGGCGACTTCATTGATACAGGAAAACCATAACAGTGGAAGCTATCTTGGCTCGAAGGTATGCATTTTGTGATTTTTCAGCTATTCCTGGTTTTCCACATCCAATACCAACTATAACTGAATGGGATGATTATCTTCCAAGATTCAGAGGAAGCAAGGATGATCACCCTGGTGAGCACTTACTAAATTTTCATAAATGTATGCTTGAGCATGGTTTTGTTCATGAGGATGTCTTAATTAATATGTTCAAATTTTCCCTAGAAGGTTATGCTCATGAATGGTGTCAATCCTTTCCTATTGCTAGTATCCATTCCTTGAAGGATTTTCACATGGTTTTCAATTTACATTTCGAGAAGATTTACCCAATTGAATTTTTTTTTGAAGAATGTTGTGAAAAGTACAAGCTTTATATTCAGAAGGAAGTAGAGTATTCTTCATGTGATGAATTATGTGAAGATATTGATGAAAGAGAAAGTAAGGATGAAATTGGGTTTTCTAATGAAAATATGAATGAAACTTTTTCTCTTTTTATTTCCCAAGAAGAAAGTATTCCAGATATGATTCATGACTGTGCTTATGATTGCATGGTAGATGCATTATACCATGTATCGTATGCATCTGATGTCTCTGATTTGAAAGAGGAACCAATTGTAGAAGAGGATCTTTCTCCTTCTCTTCAAGAAGTTCCCCGTGATATATTATCACCTAAGAGTGAAGAGAAGGATCCAGAGATTACTCATTTTTCTGTGCAAAACCAAGGAGATCTGGGCTCACCTATCTTTGATGAATACTCTGATGAAGAAAAGCATAACCATTTTGCTGACTTGAGGAGAAACCAACCGGTGTATGACAGTTATGAATCAGATTGTGATGGAGAACACCTATGTGTAGAAATCATCCATCCTGAGTCCTAAGAAGACATTGATCAACCATCTCCAGAAATCAGCAAGCCTACATGCATTATGCTCAAACGTGGATTTGCAGACAACAACAAATCATCTATGATCAGCAGTGAAGTTAGTTTGCAGCTATGTTTATATTTTCAAGCAGTTGCATGTGACAACCATTCTCAAGAGGGGGATATGCATAGACTTTTTTATCTTCAGCTGAAATAGCACCAAGAGGTATTTGTTTGCAGCTTTATTTATTCGTTTTTTGATTATATTGAGTCTTTGAGCAGCTTAGATTTCAAAGCACTTTTGTCAAAAAAAGGTTGGGTGTTCTGTTCTTTTCAATTGCATATTAGTGTTATATGGTTTCCTGCATTCTTCGTTTCCAGATTAAGAGATGTATCAGTTAGTCAAATACTTGTATGGATTCATTGGAAGCATGATCTTACTTGATCAAAAAGTAACACAGTTTATTAGGTAGGAAGAAATAAGCTCGTTTGTTTAAGCATTTTGTTTTCAGCATACAGTTAATTTTCAGCTTCCAATAAAGCAACAAAGGCACTCTCAAGTACAGAGGTTTTCTTGGACAGAAATGAGAATGGATAAGGCTACAGTTCTATAGGTTCTTGGTAGCTCACGGGGAGCATGCCATCCCCCGTGGAGCCAATGTTAGCACCAAGTTTTTACTTTCGTCAAAAACAGAGATAGCTACTGGAAATTCCCGTAGCATCTCTTTTATATTCACCCATTAATGTTATATTTTTATTGCCTTTTCCAAAATGATCTATCTTTCCTTTTATCAAAAGGAGGTGTGTGCTTTAAGTGGCCCGATTCAAAGCTTATCTACTAAGTCCTTCACCTAAAACCAACTCAAAGTCATACTACATATCGAGCCAATTCATATGCCAAAAACCATATTCAACACATAAACCAACATACTCCCAATGCAAAATGCCAAGTGCCAACTGATTGTGCAGGTGTTGAAGAACTAAATATATTCATGATATATATGATAGTGCTCCCAATTTATTTCCTGTTCCACTGTTTTCATGCATGAATGTGCAGAGGGGAGTGCGCTACAAATTTCACGGTGCGCTGCCAACTCTTCTGGGCATTGCGAATTCCACAGGCACTACCCAATCTCCTGGGTGCTACCTAAGCTCTCGGGCGCTATTAATTCCCTGGGTGCTACCTAAGCTCCTAGGCACTGTGAATTTCACAGTAAACTACCTAAGCTTCTGGGCGCTACCAAAATTGCGGGCTCGTTTGGAGGAGATTCTACACAAGCTTGCTACCCAACGACGCTACCAAAAAACGCACGGATTCAAGGAGTTCAAGTTATCATTCTGGTGAGTGGTTGATGATGTGGAGAAGAGAAAGGATTATAGGTAGTAGCATGATGAAAAAATTTAACCACTGGAGGATGCTTGGCAATGGAAATGAGAAGTTTGATGGGTATTTTAAATGAAAATTAATAGACAGTTAGAATTCCCTATAGAAAGGGGCATGAAATTGCCAACAAGCTGCTTCAGATTTAAATGCACAGTGTCACGTTGTCAAAACCACATTTAGATGTTATCTGCAAGCGTCGAGTCATCAAGATAAGAGCCACAGGTTGCATATTGTTGTACATGTTAAATGTTACATCAAATCCAGATTTGTTCAAGCATTCGATACTGTCATGAATTCTTGTGAATACTGGAGACATAATGCTACTTTATAGGATTTAGTTATTGTTAAAAATAAAAAATAAAAAGACTTGAGAGGTCTTATGTAAGTTTTTGCAGAAAGGTTAATGAGCAGCAGTGCCATGAAAGTTTGATTTTCACCTCAAAGACTTGTCTTAGTTTTGTACGCAAAGATCACAGCTGACGAGTAAGACTTTTAGATCAGTTCGTCTTTTCCTTTATGTGTTATCATACTTCTTCGATTTTCTTCCAATTAGATGTGTTATGTTTATATAAGATTTATATGGATAGATTTTGTGCTGAGAAGATTGTGGTAAGGTTTACAATAATAGCTACCACATACGCATCTATTTCATTTTGTGATGTTTGGAAAGGTTTTCTAAGCTATTACAGATTCTTCCTATAGCGACTGAAAGCAGGTTGTTTTTTAGCCTCAACTACATATTATGTCTTCTTGTTTTATTCATTCACCCCTAGTTAATCTCAGAACTAATCTGGGTTTTATTCGACCTGATTTGCTACACATACAAGGTTAAGTCAAGATTGTGGTATCTCATAAACTCCATGCCCAATGGTTTATTGCCTTTTCCTAAATTTTACATTCTTTTAATTTCTTGAAACCCATCTTATCCAAATTAAACCCTTATCATTTCAACATGTGTTGGGCTTGTACTTGAAGCAGTCCAAGTGCAACTTCCAGCTCTAACACAAAGCACAGGTCGAAAACCCGACCGAAAAGAAGATTAAAGTGTTGAGATCAGATTGTTACACATCAAAAAAAATCACTTTGATAGTGTCGCAAGTGTCATCATTACAAAGGTCGCAAGTGTCGCATTTTGCTCACAAGGTCGCAAGTGTCACATGTTGCTCACAAGTGTCGCAAGTGTCAAAGAAAGCATGCTCCCATGATGCCTATGTTGTTCCTATAACGACATGAGGAGGACACTTGAAACACCTCAAACATTTGATTTGGAAGAGGAGAAATGAGTCAGGAGGCTTACAAACCTTTTGCCATCTTAAAGCACCTCAAAAACTAAACTTTTGAAGGAGAGAGCTCCCCTATACCTCTTCCGGGAGCATCGACGCTCCCCCTTACACTATCTGGGAGAATTATAAAGCTCCTCTGGCCCTTTTGAGGGAGCGCTATATATTTTGAAAGTGTTGGCGCCCCCCTAAAGCCTACCAGGGAGCGCTACAGCGCTCTGGTGGTCCTTTTGATGGAGCGCTACCTATTATGGGTAGTAGTTAAGTTGTTGAGATGAATGGGGGAAGGATAATTTCATTATTGGAAGGTAGTTAGATTTGAATCCCTAGTCCAGCCATGATCTTAGGGCAGATCCTCAACTGAAGGAGGAAAATCCTCACCTTCCCTAAGGATATCTCAAGCTGTTAAGCCTCTCCAAGGCTATATAAGCAAGCTTTCTAATGGTGAAAGAGGACTGGAAAGAGAGAATCACACCAAACTTATGATCTCATAAGTGGTGCTGGAACAAAGATATTTTGGAAGCAAGAGACCTATGATCTCATAGGGAGAAATTGGTGAAGTTATCATCATTCGGATCGTGGATCTTTTGAGCACGGGGTAGACAAGGAGGACTTGGCAGAGCTGCTGCAATCGATCCACTCTTGTCGTTGTTCTCATTAATATGACATGCTTGGCCTGTTTCTTTCTAGTTTGTGTCTGATCTTACATGAACTTATTGTTGATATATAGATCTATTTTCAAGCTAATATCAATAGAGTAGGAAGTGGTCGTACTTTGTTTGTTTACAGGGCTCGTCGAGGAGTGAAAGATTGGAGCTCAACTCAGAGCGTGCAAGGACAAACGTCGATAAAGAGGTACTTTTGTTCTCCTTCCTCCTCATGCATTAGTTTGTATAGATTTGAAAGGAAGTTAGTGTCCACGTTAAGCACTTTCTGTCTTAGAGTTTAGGGTCTAGCTCTTTGAGGCAATCTACCTGTCCACAGGGAGAATTTCCTACAACAGAAACCAGCGACTCCACTAGGGATCGAATCAGAACTTTCTTAGTTTTGTATTTCCTCATAGACCTTGTCTTACCTTTTTTTTTATTAGACCTTGTTAACCCCTTCATATCTGATTGCATTTTCTGATGACTCTTCACTCCATCACACTCAGCCTGATTGTCAAAATTTGACTGAATTTTGAGTTTTTTTGGACTTTTTCTGAGCTTTAGGACTCCAGCGCTCCCCTGTCTTGTTAGCAGAGTACCATCACTCCCTTAAAATGTTAGAAAGATCTTTATAATTCTCTGGTGGCCTTTATACCAGAGAGCCATCCCTTTTTTGCCCAAAATCTCTTCCAAAATTGCAATTTTTGGAGGTCCAAACCCTGTTTCTTCACTTGCTAAGCTGCTTTGTGATTCAATGATTCTTCCTTTGACCTTTGACATCCTTCCTCCTGAGAAGTAAACACCTTTTTGTTTATATTTTATTCCCTTCTTCATTATTTTTGAGTTTTTTTTGTTGAGAGTTTGAAATCAATCCCCTGCTTTCTTCTCTCCTATCCGACTGAGCGGGAACTCCAGTGAAGGACATCTGAAGTCTGTAACTCTTCTCATTTGGTTCTTTGAGGTCATCTGATCCAATCTATTTCTCTTTCCTTTTGTGTTTTTGGTTTTCTTTCTCTTGTTTGATTGCAAAAGGGTGTGTTGTTTGTGCGAAATCTGCGTTTTCTTGTATGAATCTCCTTGATCTGAAAATGTAGTTGGCAGGAGAAATTTTGCATTGAATTGATTATCATTCGCATACAAGACGACAAAAGTACATATTAATGATTAGTTTTCATTTCTAAAATGTTGTAGCATCATGTTGGATCTGATTAAGTACAAAATTGATTAAGGGCATTCCTTATCAAGTGTTTGATAGTGAAAACGACTCTTCCTCTTTCCCTTAAATAGGTATTCATTGAAAGGAAATGATTGCTTATCATATTTCATGCATATTTTTGGGAATCGACTCATCATTCCATCAATTTCACTTTCGTACACCCTCTGAGTAAACAAAAGCCATTAAAATCAACGCTTAACTAAAATTTATCAGACTTTTTACATCTTTGTTAGCAAACCTACATTATTTTAAGGTGTAGGGATTTGGACTAGGTTGAAAGGATAACGTTCCAAAGCTATCAAACAAACTTAGTATCTTGAGGTAGGGAGAGTCAAATCCAATTGTCGTATTGTCTTGCTGGGATCCCCGTCTCACACAGGGGTTACGCACGAGGTCGCATTCGGGTGAGTTACAGAGATTATCGCTCTGTGGCTCAACTGTTTGTAGTGGTTGGATCATATATTGGGGGTCACTCGAAGGTATACCCACGATTATGTGTGGGAGCCTTTCAAGATGATTTTGGACTTGTTATCCTGCCCATACGTTTCGATTGGACTGTCGACTATACCCGCCCAGGGGTTGACTACGAGTTGGTGACCTTAGTAGACACAATATTTAGGGTCTCACACAAGGTGACGGTGAAGGGAAGTCTCACTGTACCTGGGACAGACGTTGGTCAAACTCACTTGGGCTCCTTGGAGGGTAAATCCACAATTACTGCGTGGAAGATTGCACCAAGGCGTAAGTCCGTTAAGCAGGTCGCCAACATAACTGATCCACCCGCTCTATCCCCACCCCTTCCTATTTTGATCTTGCGACATTGAATTTCATCACCAACTAGTGGTTTCATCATAGTAAGGTTTGTTTGATTGATTTCTTCTCATATTCATAGAGTGTGTTGTTTTTTTTCCTTAGTGGACCTTAGGTCGAGTCAGTGTTAATGGCATTGATTCCTAGGGGTAACAATGGAGGAACCCCTTCTTCTGGGGACCCTTATACCTTTCCTTCATTTGGAAACTTTGGTCCTCCGTATGTTGCCACACTGAGTCTTCCAGCACTCACGATCGGGTTACCATTTTGGTTGTTCCCCACTCTGGTGATCCCAAATCCTCCCAATGTTTCAGTTGCACCTAATACTTTAGATGTCAATACAACACCCACCCATAAACCTCATGTCAACTTTTCACCTTCTTCATCCATCAAGTCTCCTTCCATTTCTCCTTCTTCGCCTTGTGAAAGCTCTAAAGCAAGTAGCTAGGTTTATCAGAAGAAGAAGAAAAAAAAAGAGAAGAAGAAGAAGAACCCGAAAAGGACAAAGACCCCAACATCAGATGTTGGCTCTAAGCAACCAGTTACTGTTAATAGTACTGGGAGTGTTGATGAGGTCAACAAGATTAAAATGAAGAATCAAAAACCCAAATTCTCTTGCAGCCTTTGTAAGGGTGACCACTTTCTGAGGGATTTCCCCGGTCTTACCCAGGTCTTAGAAATGTGGTCCTCCACATCATCAGCCTCTGTCGGTCATGTCGATGATACCCCGTCAACTAGTGATGTTCAAGTTGGTAAGAAGAAGAAAACTGTCAAGCTCCCTTACATGTTATGTAAAGGTAATCATTACTCTCACCTTTGTCCTTGCATGGACGAGGTTTCTTCTCTTTTGGAAAAACTTCAACTTCCAAAAAGTTATTATAAGCTTTCCTCCAACCCATCGTTGGTTGATGGTTTGATCAATCCGGTTCCATCCCCGGTCAGTCTGGTTGATTAGGTGGTCGATCTAGTTTCCTCCTCGATTGAGCCACGAACGGAAATAGATAATCCAATTCTTTCATCGATCAGCCCTGCTCTTCATCAAGAGAGTGACACCAAAGCGGTTGATCTATTTCCACCCGTTGACCCCATTCCTCCCTTGCAGAATGAAACTCAAGTGGTCAATTCAATTTTTCCATCGGTCGATCCCATTCCTCCATTGAGGAATGCTAAAGTGACTGATACAGTCCCTTCCTCGATCAGTCCCACTCTTCCTCTAAAGAGTCCCAAAGTGGTAGATCCAGTCTCGCCATCAGTCGATCCCATTCCTCCATTGAGGAATGTCAAAGTGACTGATCCAGTCCCTTCCTCAGTCAATCCCACTCTTCCTCTGAAGAGTGCCAAAGTGGTATATCCAAGTCCACCATTGGTTGATCCGATCCAATCATCGGTCGATCCTACTCTCCTTCTAGAGAGTAAACCCAATGCTGCCCATGTTTTTCTCATTAATACAGACTCTATCGTACCAGGGGGCATTCCTCCTTCTCCTACGAAACCCCCTCCAAGTACTGAAGCCATCCTTTTTTATTTGGGTGTGCTAATTGGACCTCGTCTTCCCTCTCACATTCCTTTCAAAATTACAGTACAGGTTTGTGGTCGGGACGTTCCTCAAACGCTGATAGATGAAGGTGAATCCGTTAGTATTTTGTCTTTTGTTGCTTGGTATTCTTTGGGTTGTCTACAGCTTGCACCGGTTACATAGAATCTGTTAGCTTTTAACAGAAGAACTAGTCAACCTTTATGGATCCTTCCTCAATTTCCTGTAACTTTGGGAGGGAAAACTGTCTTTATCGATGTCATGGTAGTCTGAGACCCCTTGGATTTCACTTTACTCCTTGGGCGGGATTCTGTGTATGCTATGAAAGCTCTTGTATCCACCCTTTTCCGTGCTATATTTTTCCCTCACGATGGAAGAATTATGACTATTGATCAAATTTCATTCATCGGCCCCGACTGGGTTACCTCCCTAAGTGGTTCTTATATGCAGATAGTATCAACCCCGTTGCATGTCAATTATGTGGCATTGTCCCCCATGACCTCAACTTCCGATGATTTGGATCCGAGAGTTGAAATGGTGATCTCTTCGGTAGGATTATTGGAGCCTGATCTCCTTACTCCTATCACGACCCTCGACATGTGTTCTTTCTCGAGTAATTATCTTCCATCCAACGAAGATCTCCTAGAGGCCATGACCATGTTTTATCCATTGACATGGTACCCTTCCAGAGCATTATCCTCTTGGAAGCCATGATCCAGACGAAACCATGAGCATAGTTTCTCTTCTCTGTGGTAAGCTCGTTAAAAAATGAAACAGAGGCTTTGAGCATAGTTTTCTTCTCTGTAGCAAGCTCGTTAAAAAATGAAACAACAATCTGGGGATCGAAAATGGAACCTTGAGCATAGTTCTTTTCCTGTGTCAAGCTCGTTAAAAAATGAAACAATCACCTCTCCCTTCAAGTTGAGTCTTTCGCCAGATCTCGTAGATGTCGAGTCAAGTCTTTTGTTAGGTCTCATTTTTGAACCTTCATTTCATCCACCTGTATCCTTTTTCTCCATCTAGCACAGAAATTGGTGACAACCTCAAAGTCGGTGAATGAATTGAAGCTTGGGGGGCATGTCTCCAGTCTTTGATGATCATTATGGAGTCAAGTCACTAGTTTTCAAGCTGGGGGCAGAGTATCGAGCTTAGTCTTTGTTCTTTCTCGTGCTCATAAATACATGAGAATTCATCTCGGTAAAATTTTATCTCTTTTTCGGACCTGTATGGACACACGAAAAAGGAACCCCCTGGAGTCTCCTTTAAGCTCTCTTCAGACTCTATAAACATGAAAATATTGTCAAGTGATCTTTCTTCCTTTCCCACTCATTACATGGTTTGAAAGGGCGTCTTTCGAGTGATAATTTATCTCTTTTTCGGCCTCATGAGACTAACATTACAAAAAAAGACAACACTGGAGTCATCTTTAAGTCCTTTTCAGACTCTCTAAACATGAAAAGATTACTGAGCGACCTTGTTCTCTTCACGCTCATTAAAGTATTTGAAGAAAATGTATGTTGAACAATAGTTTATCTCTTTTTCGGTCTCATCAAACTACTTTACAAAAAAGGAACTGAGAGAGTTCTCTTTTACGTGTTTTTCTAGACTCTATAATCATGAAAAACCTTTGAGTTTTCTATCTTTGGACTCACTAAACAAAACATCGACAGACCCATATGGCATCGAACCCTTACTTCTTCCAATTCGTTAAATAAAGGAAGAGGAACTTACCGAAGGTGAGTTATATCGAGCATGTGTTATCCTCCTTGAGCTCATTAAATCAAAAAGAGGCACTCGTCTATCTAGATGGGGGAAAAATTGAAAGAATAAAGCCAAGCAGTCTCTTGGGAACATTATCAAGTAATTCTTAGAGTCGCCCTTGAACATGGCACTTTGTCTCTTGCACACATTATAACCCGCTAAACCTCTGCACTGAGCCAACTCTTTGAGTTTCTTTCACTCATTTGGATCACCCAACGCAAGTCACAGCATCCACTGCATCATCAAGTTTTGGTCCATGTCATGTTTTGCTATTGTGCCTCAGTGTTCAAGGGAAGTATCTGCCTATAGAGTCAGCCATCCCAAATATCTTGCCTCAAAACCTGTGTCAGTCCACGTCCTTTTTATCCACCAATTACATCTCTATGTTCGTTTCGTGTCGTCGATGGGGCATACATCAAGGCCCTCCTTCGACGAGCCTATTCCTGTCAACCTCAACACGTTATCCAGGAATTAGGCTTAGAAACCAGTTAGTACTTTGGAACCTACATGCCTCAATGGCAGGCCTCCTCACATTCGACGGTAGGTTTACATCATTGACCTCTGATTGGATGATTCCACGGATGTTCGACTCCAGCTCATCCATTCACATTCATTGGAATGTACTAGGGTACCTTGGGAATCATTGACATTAATGGTGATTTCCCTCGCGCTTTTTAATGGTTTACATCATTGACCGGTAATCAAGTGGTTTCTTCCATGTTCGACATCAGGACATCTATTCGCATGGTAATATTCATACCACATCGGGATCGGTAAGAAGACCCTGGGTTGAGTGATCACTTTGATATGTACTTTGTCCAGGTTGCGAAGGAGTTTCTCTTGAACAATGACACATATACTGTTACATAGATCCACTTTGTATTGGTCATGGCTATGTTTTGTCATCTCATAGATCCACTGTGTATTCTTTGTGGCTACAATCAATTCAGGTCATGAGAGTATAGATCCACAGTGTATTTTCAGTGGCTATACATTTTTATCAATACAATTATGGATCCACAGTGTATTTTATGGCGGCCATATCTTGCAAGTCTTGATCACCCAAGCATAGGTATGCATGCCTTGGGTTTGAAACATTTCATAATATTTGTTGGATGTTTGTGTGCAGCTTCTGTCAAGTTCTCTGCATCTATACCCTTGCTTGAAAGTCTACAAAGCATTTCAGTTATCAGTTCCTGTCTTCTAACTTCATACTTTGGGGGGAAATCTGTTACACATAAAAAATATTCACTTTGATAGTGTCCCAAGTGTCGCATGTTGCTCACAAGTGTCGCAAGTGTCAAAGAAAGCATGCTGCCATGATGCCTATGTTGTGCCTATAACGACATGAGGAGGACACTTAAAACACCTCAAACATTTTATTTGGAAGAGGAGAAATGATTCAGCAGGCTTACAAACCTTTTGCCATCTGAAAGCACCTCAAAAACTGAAATTTTGAAGGAGAGCGCTCCCCTATACCTCTTATGGGAGCGTCGATGCTCCCCCTTACACTGTCTGGGAGCGTTATAAATATCCTATGGCCCTTTTGAGGGAGCGCTATAGATTTTGAAAGCGTTGGCACCCCCCTAAAGCCTACTAGGGAGTGCTACAGTGCTTTGATGGTCCGTTTGAGGGAGCGCTACCTATTATGGGCAGTAGTTAAGTTGTTGAGATGAATGGGGGAAGGATCCTTTCATTCTTGGAAGGCAGTTGGATTCGAATCCCTAGTCCATCCATGATATTAGGGCAGATCCTCAACTGAAGGAGGAAAATCCTCACCTTCCCCAAGGATATCTCAAGTTGTTGAGCCTCTCCAAGGCTATATAAGCAAGCTTTCTAATGGTGAAAGAGGATTGGAAATAGAGAATCACACCAAACTTATAATATCATAAGTGGTGCTGGAACAGAGATATTTTGGAAGCAAGAGACCTATGATCTCATAGGGATCAATTGTTGAAGCTATCGTCATTCGGATCATGGATCTTTTGAGCAAGGGGTAGACAAGGAGGACTTGGCAGAGCTGCTGCAATCCATCCACTCTTGTCGTTGTTCTCATTAATATGACACATTTGGCCTGTTTCTTTCTAGTTTGTGTCTGATCTTACATGAACTTATCATTGATAGATAGATCTGTTTTCAAGCTAATATCAATAGAGTAGGAAGTGGTCGTACTTTGTTTGTTTACAGGGCTCGTCGAGGAGCGAAAGATTGAAGCTCAACTCGGAACGTGCAGGGACAAACGTTGATAAAGAGGTACTTTTGTTCTCCTTCCTCATCATGCATTAGTTTGTATAGATTTGAAAGGACGTCAGTGTCCACGTTAAGCACTTTTTGTCTTAGAGTTTAGGGTCTAGCTCTTTGAGTCAATCTACATGTCCGCAGGGAGATTTTCCTACAACAGAAACTGGCGACTCCACTAGGGATCGAATCAGAACTTTCTTAGTTTTGTCTTTCCTCATAGAACTTGTCTTACCTTTTGTTTTATTAGACCTTGTTCACCCCTTCATATCTGATTGAATTTGCTGATTGACTCTTCGCTCCATGACACTCAACCTGATTGTCAAAATTTGACTGAATTTTGGGTTTTTTTGGACTTTTTCTGAGCTTTAAGACTCCAGCGCTCCCCTGCCTTGTTAGAAAAGTGCCCGCACTCCCTTAATATGTTAGACAGAGATTTATAACACTCTGGTGTCCTTTATACTAGAGCATCAACCCTTTTTTTCCTAAAATCTCTTCCAACATTGCAATTTTTGGAGGTCCAAACCCTGTTTCTTCACTTGTTGTGCTTCTTTGTGATTCAATGATTCTTCCTTTGACCTTTGACATCCTTCCTCCTAAGAAGTAAACACCTTTTTGTTCATATTTTATGCCCTTCTTCATTATTTTTGAGTTTTTGTTGTTGAGAGTTTGAAATCAATCCCCTGCTTTCTTCTCTCATATCCGACTGAGCGGGAACTATAGTGAAGGACATTTGAAGTCTGTAACTCTCCTCATTTGGTTCTTTGAGGTCATCTGATCCAATATCTTTCTCTTTCCTTTTGCATTTTTGGTTTTCTTTCTCTTGTTTGATTGCAAAAGGGTGTGTTGTTTGTGCGAAATCTACGTTTTCTTGTCTGAATCTCCTTGATCTGAAAGGGTAGTTGGCAGGAGAAATTTTGCATTGAATTGATTATCATTCGCATACAAGACGAAAAAAGTACATCTTAATGATTAGTTTGCATTTCTGAAATGTTGTAGCATCATGTTGGATCTGATTGAGTACAAAATTGATTAAGGGAATTCCTTATCAAGTGTTTGATAGTGAAAACGACTCTTCCTCTTTCCCTTAAATAGGTATTCATTGAAAGGAAATGATTGCTTATCATATTTCATGCATATTTTTGGGAAT
>JZKD02S2200576.1:10955-23676 GCA_000966675.3 Picea glauca
GCAGTGGGCCAGGAGCCTATCTGACCTCGTCTCTCTCCAGAGAAGAGGACTAAGATTAAGCGCCCTACTTTCCTGTGCAGAAATAGTATAACCTACTACCATGGATTCTACCTTCGGTGTTCGTACGGTACCCAACCCAGTATGTCGTTTATTATTGAAGATGGTGTGGGGCGCCTTTGTCTTGGGTAGTGTTTGCTTGCAGTTACTTGTTGTGTGCCTGGCGTCTTCTTGTTGTGATCGTCGTGGTTGCATCTTGTTAGTTGTCAGGTGGCAACGTAGAGTCCAGTGTGTCTGTTTCCACTCCTACATGTGTGCACACACTTTTAAAACAAAAAAAGAAAAATTGCATCTGTTATCAGCATTGTTGTCGTAACGAGGAGGTTGTTACAAATGGCATCAATCTTCTCAGGATCTACAACTATCCCATCCTTCAAAATAATATGCCCCAAGTAATGGATTTGCTCATGATAAAATGAGCACTTTCTCAACTTGGGATATAGTTGGTGCTCTCTTAACACCTACAACACCATCATAAGATGTTTTTCATGCTCTTCCTCTGACTTGGAATACACCAGAATGTCATCCAAGAATACTATGACAAACGTGTCTAGATAGTCCCTGAATACACCAGTCATCAGGCACATAAAAATAGCGAGTGCATTTGACAACCCAAATGGCACCAATCTGAACTCGTAATGACCACACCTTGTTCTAAAGGAGGTCTTGTTGATTTATTCATACTTTATCCTTACCTGGTGATATCCTAACCTGAGGTCTATCTTCGAAAATATCTTCGCATCCTTCAACTGATCGAAGAGGTCATCAATCCTTGGCAAAGGATACTTGTTCTTTACAGTCACTTTGTTCAATTGTTTGAAATCAATACACAATCTCAGTTTTCCATCCTTCTTCTTCATGAATAGGACTGGGGCTCCCCAAGGTGACAAATTTAGGAATATGTACTCCTTCTTCATAATCTCTTCAATATGCAATTGCAACTCTTTCAGCTCTGGCATACTCATTCTATAAGGATCTTTCGACACTGGAGCTGCTCCAGGCATCAAGTTTACAAAGAAATCAATATCTCTATTCAGAGGAAGTTCGGGTACCTCCTGAAATACATATTCAAACTCTTTTAGTACCAAATGATCTCCAATATTTGAGATTTCATCCCTATATGCTTCCTCCACATGGGCCGCAAATAATTGACATCCTTTTATGTAGCACTTATTTAGCTACATTGTTGAGATTTATCTAATAACAGTAGCTCTGGGAATTCCTTGGACTATTTTCTAATTCCCTTCCTCATCTAAGAAAGTGAATGCCATGTTACAACAGTCCAAAATTGCATGGTGTTGGTCCAACCAATCCATCCCAATTAGACAATCATAAGACCCTAAAGGTAGAACATTCAATTCAACCTTTGTGCTCAGTCCCTTCATATCCAGTCGACATGACTTAATTAACTCAGTGAATTTTCTCTTGGTTCATGTAGCCAGCTGCACTATCCAAGACTTTTCATGTTTTCTTCTTGAAAAATGAAAACTTTCCACCACTCTAGTATCTACATAACTATGGCTAGCCCCTAAATCAATTAAAATAGTAAATGGTTGGTTCTTAATCATACCTTCTACTTAAATCATGTGTAATTGAAATTCAACTTTCTTGTTGTCTATGGATGCATATATCCTTGGCATTATACTGCCCATGTCCTCCATTGTTTCATCTTGCTGAACATTATGGACAACTCTCACTTTGCCATTTTTGTGGGGACAATATCTATACTTATGGTTTCCCTGACAGCCCCAACACTAAATGGGCATCTGTCTTGGCCTTTGTTCCCCTACTTCATCCATTCTTGGCTCTCTAAATGATGGTTGTCCTTGAGGACTACTTTTGAAAAAGGGAGGTTTGTTTCCCTTCTACCTCTTCTCTTTCTTAAACTTCTTCTGGTCATCCCAAGCCTTCCAAAAGGTAGGCTTTTCTCTTTGCTTCTCATATAATAATTTCTCTCTTCTTATCATTTCTTCCATGGTATTAGGGTCATCATACTAGATCTTGTGACTGATGGAAGGTGGAAGTCCACTTAGATACCTTTGAATCTTGACAATTTCTTCTTTGATGAACAGAACATACTTCAACAATTCCAAAAACCTACGTTCATACTCATCAATGGTCATGCTACCTAGCTTGAGTTCAAAGAACTTTTTCATATTTCTGTCATAATATCTCTTATTCAAATACTTCTTCTCGAAATACCCCTTGAATTCCTTCCAAGTGATATATTTTGATCTAATGTGTTGCACCTGCACAAGTTGATCCCACCACATGGATGCTTTTCCTTTCAATTGATACATCTCAATTCTTCCTTTCGCATGAGAGGAATAATTCTATAGTTGGAATTATTTCTTCATACCAAGAAACCATGTTTCGACGTCTTTCTCCTTCTGATGTTCTCCATCAAACATAGGAGGCTTAATCTTGTTCATCTCTCCCTTCAATTTATCCACTCTATATCTGCTTTGATTTCTGGTAGGAGAGGGGCTTGAACTACTGTGTGTCCTTCTCTTGGAGAGACCTTGGGAGTGATGATGGTGTCTACCCACACTCCTTGACCTTCTTCCCTGAGAATTTTAGTGACTCCCTGTTCTTCTCGATTCACTCTCCTTATCCAACTTCTTTTCTATTCTCTCCAAACTCTTTAACAACTTTATGTTGAATTATTCTTGTTTTTCTTGAGCTTTTCTAAGTTTTCTTCTATCTTCTTGGCGAGTTTGGGCATCTTTTTGCAATCCTTCAATGGTATTCCTCATGTTTCCTTCCTTATCTATCTCTTCACCATTTCCATTGGTGTTTGATCCTTTAACTCCCAAATGGACATCCATTCATTTTTCTTCATCCTCGGAACTAGAATAATTCTATGTCTTCTCTATTTATTTTGCACTCAATGGAAAATATATATGGTTCTGGTACTCACTAAACTTATGCAAACACAACGTGCATACAAACCAAATTTGTCAGTTCATTATTCCTTAACAAATTCCACAACATTCATAAAAAACTTGATTCAAGGAAATGTTCAGTTTCCATGAATTGTTCGAGCTCTTCTTGGCTCTGTAGTGCACTCAGGCCTTAGCCCTTTTTCTCTCAGTTTCCAAACCCGCGTGACCATGGTTCATGACCAAGCATTAGATCTTGAGGTTCTCTAATTGAAACTTCGGGGTTTCAGGATTTTGGTCCTGGAGGCTCTCACACTCGCTTCCCTCTCCATCTCCGGACTTCCAAACTTTCGACCTTTCTATCCACTAGGCCACAACACAGCTGTCACCAACCAAGGTGGTGACACGTGGTGTTCTTAATAAGTTCCATGTTACCTCAAATGATTCCCTCCATCCCCCACTACATCTAATTTTCCTTTGGGGCCCACTAGCACATGGCATACATCCCATGGGTCCACATCGATCCAAGTGATGTCAACCCAACCCACTACTTCAGCTCTTCAGGATTTTGCAATTTCAAGCTTCGGGATTTTATGCATCAGCACATCCCACTTCTTCCGACAGTCGAAATTTTGAAATTACCCTATTCTCCTCTACTCGATCCAATGAACGAGATATTTTTCCCATATATATAGTGTATATATTCTTGGGACTTTGGAGTTTCAGTTTTTGGGGGTTTGTGTCTCAGCGCACCCCGCTTTTCCCGACAGTTGAACTCCCGAAAGGCTTCTCGAATATCCTCCCGAAAAATTCTCTAGATATAACAGTCATAAAGGTTTTTTCCTTCTTTCTGAATAGATCCTACGGCTCCAACACCCCAAGTGTTGAGTGCCTTGTCTCTCTATTGTCAAATTCCATGCCGGTTGTGGTTTTATCTCATTGCCACTCTCTTGAGCTTTGTACATGGCCAAGTAACCTGTTGGCACTCATAAACATTCTAATGTTCGAAAATAGTCCCCCAGACACAATTTCCTATTGACACCTTGGGTCCAAAGACCACTTATCTGGCCCATCTAGGCTCAGCGTTGAGACCTTGGGCTTTGATACCATATTGTAACATCCTCAGCCATCAACCCACTTTGTTGAGCAACGCTACTACGCGGAAACATTCTCATACTTATATAGTATGCATTTAAATGAATTTAAATGCTTAATTACTGCTAACATACAGAATTAATGGAATCAACAGTAAATATCATAACAATGGATTACATGATAATATTGCAAGCATCACATACATGCATATACTTATCTCTGAAACTGTAGTAACTCGACCAACCATGTGCAGAATTTCTACAAACCTCCCAGCCTTAGACCTCACTACTCATCATGCTCAATAGTGGGTCACCCCCGGGCTGGGACTAAGCTCCACCCAAGGTAAGGGAATGCTAGACTAGGCTGAGGTTATAGGAAAACTACATAGACCAATCGGAAGGATTCTCCTGAGAAGCCTTCTTACGCCCACTACTCACGGACTCTCATTCCCCACATGCTTGTTCAACCCGGGAGTATACACCTTCACAAGCATATTCCATCAGTGCTTAACCTCCCCTCTGGGCCTCGACAACAAGCTGGATCAGGAATTCTCAGAGCTTTGTAGCTGGTGTTGGACTCTCCCTAGGAGAAAACCACTCCCTAGCAGACTCCCTCACCTAGAGAGAGTTTCTCACAGGCCTCACAACCTGCCTCTTCTACCATGAGCCTAAAAACCCGGTTCTTCAATCCATTTTCAACTCAATTACCACAAGTTCAAGATAATAGCAACAACAACATCTTTTTTCTAAGTCACGGGTGACAATAGCAACAGGAAAATTGGGTGTGGATCTAAGAAACGAAAACAGGCCACTAAGGCATAGCACAGTTCAGGTAACACCTGTTTGCAGGATGCATGAAAAGAAATTCACACAGAGGTCGAACACAGACTCAAGAGTTCAGGTAGAGGGTGTATCGACTTCTCAAGAAAACATAACAGGCTTTTGGTTTCAGATCTGCCTGAGGCTCACAGAACTCAGATGCAGAGATCCCTCAGTTCAGACAGTGGACTGCAGAATGGAGGATGAACCCCCATCATGGATTAATTCTTGGGTTAAATTGCATGTCACTGGGCTGAACATATCGCCCATGAGGTTGCATGTGCTCCATCAGCATGTGTTCCCTTTTGCACATGTTCCCCCTTCCAGGAACTTAGGATAAAAACATACATTTCACATAGCTTTTGGAACAATAATAAATTATTATTCCTAAGGACTCAAGACCCTAAGATTATCCCCTCTTCCAACCTTCCATCCCCTTTTTCCCTTACCTTCTTTGTGGAAGCTTAGCCCCCCATCACTCTTTCTTCGTGGTCGGTCTGCACACAACGATGTTTAATCTTTATTAATGTTCTGCATATTACATATAAAAACACAGGCTCCTGGCCTTTAACACTTAGGCTCTCTAGCCTAATAAACACATAAGCCCACCAGCTTATCAATACTCGGTTCACTAGCCTACAAAACATGATTTACAATTCATAAACATGATTACAACATGGCTTGTCCTTGGGGATATTACAACTAATCACTTCTTTCAGTATGTTTAGGTTCACTTTGGGTTACCCACATCCATTATCTCGGATCGAGCTACTCGATTCCTTGGGGATTTTTGGATGATCTTGGGGAGAATGATGGAAACCAAATTGAAGAGGAGCATTGATTTCCATCCATAGACCGACGGATAGACAAAGGTTGTACACCGAATAGTGGTAGTTTTTATTTGAGACTACTGCAGCAAGCATCCCAAGTAATGGGATGAACATATACCTTATGTACATAATTCTTACAACCAAGCCTTACATTCCTCCACTCAGTGTTATCATTTTGAGACATGTTTTGGGTACCTACCTAAATTTCCTTTGGACTTGATGTATGGGAGAGATTATGATTCAAATGAAGAAAGAAATGAAGACAAAGATCGCAAGTTTATCCAAAGGATATACCGGGTACACCAAGTTGTAATGTCCCTAAGGACTAGCCCAGTTGTAAATCTGATGTATAAAATGAATTGTAAATATATTCTATAGGCTGGTGAGCCAAGTTTGTATAAGTCGGTGGGCTTATGTGTTTGTTAGGCTAGAGAGCCTAAGGGTTGGAGGCCCAGGGCCTGATTTTGTACTTGTATATATGCAAAAACATTTAACAAAGTTGTAAACACTGCCAGGTGCAGACCGACCATGATGAATGAGTGAAGGGGGACTGAGCATCCACAGAGTGGGAAAGGAATTAGGGGCTGGAAGGTGGGAAAGGGGCTAAGTGTTGAGCCTGGTGGCTAAGCCTAGGGGGCTTAAGCCTGGGAATAAGATTTTAATATTATCCCAAAAAGACATGTGCATTTTATGTTTTATCCTAAGTTTTTGGCAAGGGAGGACGTACAAGGGTGATGCGTGCTGGTGGAACGCATGAAGTTCCATGGGTGACAAGTGTCAACCCTGACACATGCGAATAAAACCGCCAGGGTGAGCCATGAGAAGGTTTTCTCCTCCATTTGACCCGATTGTCTGAACGCATACAGATCCTTGGATAGTACGACCAACCTAACTCCTATAGAGAACCTTCATGCATCCCTGTGATTCAAAATTCTGTGTCTGGCTCTGAGAAAACCAGTGTGTGCATTCCTGGAACGAGAAGCCTGTGTTGATTTCGGGAAAGAGTCTATGAATTTTCGGGAAAGTTGTTACTCCCTTCTCTGTTCTAAACTGGGGAGTGTACATCGACCCCTACATGGATGACTCGTCACGCATCCCTGAGAATCCAGAGTTGTTGATCCTGTGTGACTTGTTGGCCAGTTTGTACAACACTCTCTCCAGGTGAGACAGGTGGTTAAAGTTGGAAGAATAGGTTGATGGACCTGGGAGCGACTCCCTCCAGACGAGAGAGTGCACAGAGGAAGGAGAGAACTCCTGGAAGGAACCCTGTAGCTTCCACAGAGCCCGGAGGCTTCTGGTCCGGTATGTTGTTGTAACCCAAGGCAAGGGAGGTTAGTAGCTGAAGGACTGTCCAGGTGACAGAGAAGGCGTATACTCCTGGGGTGGAATAGGCATGTGGGGAATGAGGTTCTGTGGGCAGTGAGTGTGGGTGGTTCCTAGGAGAGAATCCCTTCCTGTGGTTGTGTGTTTTTTTCCCTGTAACCTCAGCCTAACCTAATATTCCTTGTCTCGGGGTGGAGCTTAGTCCCAACTCGGGGGTGACTCACTGCTGAGCTGTTGAGCAGTGTGGTATAAGGCTGGGAGGTTCGTGGAAGGCCTACACTTGGTTGGTGGATTCTATCACTGCTAAAAGATAAGTATCTGATTATGTTTTAATCATGTTTTTGCATGAATCTACTGTTTATCTTATCATGATTTCCACTGTGTATATGAATTAGTATGAAACACTATTGATTGTTAATTATGGTAGTAACTCATATGAATACTCTGTGTAGAATGTGTTTATTTGTTTAAATGCATGGGATTTATAATACCTGTATGAGTTATGTACCGAGTGGTGTTAAAGTTTCCTTTTAAGAGCGATTAAGCCATGGTAGCTGAAAAGGTGCACCACAGTTTGGTATCAGAGCCAAGGTTTCGACACTGAGCCTAGATGGGCCAGTGGAGCGGTCTTTGGACCAAGAATGCGACGGGAAATTGGGTCTGGAAGGCCAATTTTGGACCCTGGTTGCTCCAAAGTGTCAAGGAATTACTTGATGAGTTTTTAAAGCTCAGAAGGTATAGCGGCGTTATGAAACCACAAATAGTGTGGTATAAGTCCACGGGGAGAGAAGACTCCACACTGGAAGTGTAGGAGCTTTAGGATCTATTCGGGAGGGAAGGTGAACCCTCATGACTTCTATATTTGGAAAGTGTGCACGGGGTTTAAAGCCCTTTGGAATTGCATAGCAGTGTGGAAATCGCGATACGCGAAATCCCAAATTAGTCAGAACCGTCCATCAAAAAGAACGCGTGGAGAATGATCAGCCTTTCGCTGACTCATAACTTGAAAATGGTCAATGGAAAGAAATTGACATTTTGGGAGATGAGAGGTGAGAAGAGGTGAACACCCTCGAAAACCCAAAATCCTGAAACAACCTACACCGTAGATCGTGGGTAGAAGAACTTGACCATTGGATCAAGTAGTTAAATAGACAGTGATTTCAGGATTTCGGCAAATGGAAGTTCAAGATGTGTGGATGCACGAACTTCCGATGCCCAAAAACCCGAAACATCGAAAGAATATGTGCCATAGATCTGAGAAAGATCTGACCATTGGATTTTACTAGGAATAGAAGTGGACACCTAAATGTGTACCATGTGCCAGTGGGTCGAGGAGAAAAACGAGAGTGGTGGAACCGATGACGTCGTTAAAAAGCGACGTGGACCCTCATTAACGTTTCATGTGCCACCATAGTTGTGGGTGACCACTGTACTATGTGGTCTTGGAGGGTAACGTAAATCGGAATTTTGGAATTCGAGGGTTGGAAAGGAAAGCAAGTCTGAAATCCTCGTGGACCGAAACCCCAAAACCTGAAGACCCGAAAGTCCCAAAATGTCGAAAATGAAAGTTTCGAAAACCCAAAAATTGCAAAACCAAACGAGAGCTCAAAAAACTTATTTGAATCGAAATGTCTTTTGTTCTTTTTCGTATTGGCTTATAAATGTTGTGGATTGTTCCTGAAGGTTCAATGTCCTGACAAATTTCGAATTTAATTGCACAGTGCATGTGCAGAGTTCAACAGAGGTCAGGACTCTAGTTAACCAACGCCAAGTATGGAGTGGGGAAAGGTGCAGATTACCCCCAAAACAGAAGACAAACAGGAAGGAAAGGATCTTAACCTAGGAGTTGAAGGATCGAACTTCAATGGGCATGGAAAAGAGAAGGATAAGGAAGGACACATAATGAAAATCATTGAAGGATTGCAAAAAGAGGCCCAGGCTTGCCGAGCTGATAGTCGAAAGCTCATGAAAGTCAGGGATCGGTGGGGTGTATTAAACTTAAAAATTTTGAAGAGCCTAGAAAGAATAGAGAGGAAAATCGAGAAGGGAAGAGACTCAAGTAAGACAGAGAGTCGCAGAACCCATGGGAGAATAAGTAGGTCGAGGAGTGGTAGTTGGCATCTTAATCGCTCCCAAGGACATTCTGACAGGGAGACACACAGTAGTTCAAGCCCGTCCCCTACCAAAAAGCATCGAAAATCTGGAAAGGAGGAATTGAAAGGGGAGATGAACAAGATTAAGCCTCCAACATTTGATGAAGAACATAAGAAGGAGGAAGATGTCGAGACTTGGTTGCTTGGCATGAAGAAATACTTCCAACTACAGAATTATTCTGCCCATGCAGAAGGAAGAATTGCAATGTACCAGTTGAAAGGAAAAGCATCCATGTGGTGGGATCAGTTGGTGCAGGTGCAAAAAATCAGAGAGAAAGAGGTCACATGGAAGGAGTTTAAGAGGTATTTTGAGAAGAAATACCTAACTAAAAGATAGTATGACAGAAAGATGAAGGAGTTCTTCGAACTCAAGCTAGGCAGCATGACTATTGATGAGTATGAACAAAGTTTTCTAGAACTACTAAAGTATGTTCCATTCGTCAAAGATGAGGCTATCAAGATTCAGAGACATCTGAGTGGACTGCCACCTTCCATGAGTGACAAGATTCAATATGATGATCCTAATACCATGGAAGAAACCATAAGAAAGGATAAATGTCTATATGAACAACAAAGAGAAAAGCCTACCTTTTGGAAGGCTTGGGATGACAAGAAGAGGATTTAGAAGGAACAGAGGTAGAAGGGAAACAGGCCTCCCTCTTTCAGAAAAATTCCTTGGGGACAGTCATCTTTTAGAGAGCCCGGGAAAGTTGAAGGGAGTGAGCAGATGCCAAGACCGCCACCTATGGAGTGTTGGGGTTGTAAAGGGAATCATAGGTACAGAGACTGCCCCCACAAAAAATATAAAGCGAGAACTGTCCATACTATTCAGCAAGCTGAAACAGTGGAGGATATGGGCAACAGAATGCCGAGGATCTACGCAGCCCTAGACAGCAAGAAAGCAGAATTTTAGTCGCACATTATTGAAGTGGAAGGTACGATCAACAACCAACCACTTGTTATTTTAATTGATTCAGGGGCTAGCCATAGTTATGTAGATCCTAGAGTGGTGGAAAGTTTGCATCTAACGAGAAGAAAACATGAGAAATCTTGGTTAGTGCAATTGGCCATAGGGACCAAGAGGAAGGTCATTGAATTGGTTAAGTCTTGTTCAGTGGACATGAAAGGAATGAGCACTAAGGCTGAATTAAACATTTTTCCTTTAGGATCATACGATTGCTTAATCAAGATGGACTGGTTGGACCAACACCATGCCCTTCTGGATTGTCGTAACAAGAGGTTTACCTACCTGAACGAAGAGGGAAATCCGATAACAGTCTAAGGAATTCCCAGAGCTGTGGTTGTTAGGGAAATCTCATCCATGAAGCTAAAGAAATGTTACCAGAAAGGATATCAATTATATGCATCTCGGGTGGAAGAAGCATCCCGATATGAAGTCTCAAATCTAGAAGACCGCAAAGTACTCAAAGAATTCAAGGACATATTTCAGGAGGTACCTGGACTACCTCCGAAGAGGGACATCGATTTTTCTATAAATTTGATGCCTGGAGAAGCTCCAGTTTCGAAGGCTCCTTACAAAATGAGTACACCAAAGCTAAAAGAGTTGCAACTGCAGCTCAAAGAGATACTAAAGAAAGGTTACATTCACCCCAGTGTGTCACCGTGGGGAGCCCCAGTCCTATTCGTGAAGAAGAAAGATGGGACGTTGAGGTTGTGCATTGATTTTCGGCAGTTGAATAAGGTCACTGTCAAGAACAAGTATCCTTTGCCAAGGATTGATGATCTTTTTGATCAATTGAATGATACGGAAATATTTTCGAAAATAGATCTTCGATCAGCATATCACCAAGTGAGAATAAAGGATGAGGACATCAGCAAGATCGCCTTTAGAACAAGGTACGGTCATTATGAATTCACAGTGGTGACGTTTGGACTGACAAATGCACCTATTGTTTTCATGTGCTTAATGAATGGAGTGTTCAGAGATTATTTGGACAAGTTTTTCATAGTCTTCCTGGACGATATCTTGGTGTATTCCAAGACAGAAGAAGAACATGAACAACACCTGAGAATGGTGCTACAGGTGTTGAGAGAACACCGGTTGTATGCAAAACTGAGCAAGTGCTCTTTTTATCAAAGGTAGATCCATTACTTGGGGCACATTATATCAAAGGAAGGGATCGTTGTGGATCCTGAGAGGGTACAGGCCATTCAATAATGGCCAGCGCCAAGGAGTGTGGCGGAAGTGAGATCTTTTATGGGTCTGGAAGGATACTACAGAAGGTTTATAGCCAGATTCTCAAAGATAGCTCACCCTATCACTTCCTTGCAAAGAAAGGAGAAGAAGTTCTAGTGGACTGAAGAATGTGAGAGCAGCTTCCAACGATTGAAGCAGCTACTAACCAGTGCTTCAATTCTGAAGATTGCATATCCAAATAAGGATTACGTAGTGTGCACAGATGTGTGTAAGGAGGGGCTGGGAGGAGTTCTCAGCCAAGAGGGATTTATAATTTGTTATGAGTCCCGAAAGATGAAAGAGCACGAAAGGAATTATGCCACTCACGATTTAGAGCTGGCAGCAATTGTCCATGCCTTGAGGAAATGAAGACATTCCCTCATGGGCAAGAGATTCGAGTTGAGAACAGACCATAATGGTCTGAAGTATTTATTTGATTAGCCAACTTTAAATGCAAGGAAAACCAGATGGTTGGAGTTTCTGTGCGAATATGAATTTGATATCAAGCATATCAAAGGGAAAGAAAATAAGGTGGTTGATGCACTCAGCAGAAAAGTGCATGAATTACATGCTACAACCATTAGCATGTACTAGACTGAGATGAAAGACAGAATTTTGGAAGTTGCAAATACTGATTTACAGTACAAAAGTCTTGTAGAAAAGCTACAGCAGTGTGAAATATCATAGACCAAGGAAAGTTCCACCTTGGGAACTGATGGTTTACTTCTGTATAAAACCAGAGTGTATGTACCCAATGTCCGAGAATTAAAGGTGGCAATTCTAAAGGAGATGCATAACGTGTCTTATGCTGGACATCCTGGATATCAGAAGACTGTGGCAGTAGTCAAAAGCCATTATTTTTGTCCCGGTTTAAAGAAAGAAATTGCTAAATACATCGCCAGATGTATGGAGTGCCAAAAGGTTAAGGCTGAGAACAGGCACCCAGCAGGGTTGCTGCAGCCTTTACCCATTCCTGAGTGGAAATGGGACGTGGTAACAATGGATTTTATCACCGAACTACCTAAAACAAGCAAGAAACATGATTCAATCATGGTGGTGGTGGACAATATTACTAAAGCCGCCCATTTTATTCCATTGAAAACCACCCACAGGGTAGTTGATGTTGCTGATATCTTTTTAAAAGAAGTTGCACGCTTGCATTGAATTCCTAAGATAATTGTGTCTGATAGGGACCCGAAATTCACTTCGAATTTCTGGAAAGGACTGTTCAAAGGATTCAGAATGAATCTTAACTTTAGTACAGCGTATCATCCCAAGTCTGATGGACAGACAGAGAGAGTGAACAGAGTAATAGAAGACATGCTGAGAATGTATGTGATGGATAAACCATCAAGGTGGGAAGACT
>JZKD02S2200587.1:0-16145 GCA_000966675.3 Picea glauca
TAACTGGTAGTTTTGGCCGTTAAATTTCTCGACCCTAAACTTTCCATCTTCCGACATTGCTCCCACTCGAACCAGGAACCCTCTTTTCCTATGAGTTACCTTTCGCTTTGATACCAGTTGTTAGAAAAACATGACCGTGGAGAAATACAATAAAACAAATGCAGAAACAAAACACATAAGATACACAATACAATAGAGACACATATTTATGTGGTTAATCTAGTGTGGGCTACGTCCACCAGAGAAATTGCTAGGTCCTTCCTTTATTATTATCCAACATATGAAGAGATACAACCTACAACAAACCCACTGTAACTTCCTCTTCTTTCTCTCATAGTCTCCTATCTCAGAATACAATATTCGCCATCAACCATAACCGCAATACATTTCCCTCATAAAAGAGGGTTGCCTTCTAGGGAAAAAAACCCTAACATAATCTCTATCGTTAGATTTGCAACCTTATAATGAACGGTCCAGATTTACAATGAAATTACAATATACATTTACAAGGCAATTTTTCCTTCGAGGGCTTCGCCCCCGAACCCTTGCTTGCCCCCAGACCCCCTAGCCGAGGGGATAGCCCCCCCAGACTCCACAAAGGGGGTACCCCCCCTCTGCACTCCCCCACGTGGAAGAGTGTACATACTTCTAGTGTGTAAATACTTCATGGGGTATAAACACAATTGAAAGTAAAAGACCTCTAAATCAGGAAGATAATTAGGCTCCACAACCAACACGTTGGGGCCTCATGTCTCCCAGGGAACCCTTGTAACCCTATTTTGAATCTTGTCCGACCGCTTTCCATACTTGGCCATTTCTTGGAATCTCTTTCGCGGATCGTTGGGTTGGTAGGTTCACGAAATCTCCAATTCTTAATCGTTGTTTCCTGTGCCCGCCACCTTCACACTTATTTCCAAGTATGCAATAAATGAGGTTTAATGCTAATAGCTCATCATGCATCAACCGTAAAGATTGTGATTAATGAACAAAAGGCTCGAGGAGGTAGTCACACTGACTATCCCTACACAACTTGTCCAGAAACATGCAGAAAAGATCTTGCCAGGTAATGGGATATCTATTACAAATTTCAATATATTAGCCCTTCTTTTCCCTCTTCTATACCTAACCAAACTCCCCTTTCTTTTTCCCCTCTACTTTATCTTTCTGTTTACTTAGTCGTTTTTCCGAAAATGTCTAACTACACGGGTTGGCGGAATCACGGGTTCACATTTGCACTCATGCTTTTATATCGCGACTCCGACCGATCACTTCCCCGTTCCATGCCTAGCCACTTTTTTGATTGCGTATTCCTAGGTAGGCAGGCTCTAGATTGCACTTCCGATGTTCCGTGACCTACAAACAACACCCTAACTTCCGCGATATACAAATTGACTGCCGGACTCCCACATCATCCCCTCTTCCGTGTTAGACATTTTTCACTCAAAAGTTCTGAGATATACAATTTGACCGTCGGGGCCTCACGTCTCCTGGGGAACCCTTGTAACCCTATTTTGAAGCCTGTCCGACTGCTTTCCATACTTGGCCATTTATTGGAATCTCTTTCGTGGATCGTCGGGTTGGTGGGTTCACAAAATCTCCAATTCTTAATCGATGTTTCCTATGCCCGCCGCCTTCGCACTTCTTTCCAAGTATGCAATAACTGAGGTTTACTGCTAACAACTCACCATGTAGCAACTGTAAAGATTGTCATTAATGAGTAAAAGGATCAAGGAGATAGTCACACTGACTATCCCTACACAACTTGTCTAGAAACATGCATAAAAGATCTTTCCAGGTAATGGGATATCTATTACAAATTTCAATATATTAATGAAATCGAGTTCGACCAACCATTTCCCTATTCCATACTTAGCCACTTTTTCGATTGTGGGTTCCTGAACAGGCGGGCTCAAGATTACGCTTCCATTGTTCCACAACCTGCAAACAACACCCAGAGTTTCGCGATATACAAACTGACCACTGGACTGCCCCATCATGCCCTCTTCCATTTTACGCGTTTTGCACTCAAAATTTCCGAGACATACAATTTGAACGTCCGGCCCTCACCTCTCTTGAGTATCCTTTGTAACCCTATTTTGAAGCCCGTCCAACTGCTTTTCATACTTATCCATTCCTTAATTTCTCTTCCCCGTCCCCACCACCTTCACACTTGTTTCTAAATATGTAATTAGTAAGCTTTAATGCTAACAACTCATCATGCAGGAACCGTAAAGATTGTCATTAATGAGTGAAAGGCTCGAGGAGATCTCCCATTAATACGCATTAAACCAAGATTTGTGGAGGGTTATGTTATCCCTTCCGAGTGTTCATTTCAAACATCATGGAATGTCTTTCGCGGGTCGTCAGGTTGGCAGTTTCACGAAACCTCTAATCCTTAATTTCTCTTCGTCATACTCGCCACCTTTGCACTTCTAAGTATGCAATTACTAAGATTTAATGCTAACAACTCATCATGCATCAACTGTAAATATTGTCATTAATGAGCAAAAGGCTTGAGGAGATCTCCCATTCACACACATTGGACCAAGATTTGTGGAGGGTTATATTATCCCCTCCAACTGTTCATTTCAAGCATCGTCTAGAGAAAACAAACATTCTTGTAAAATTATGGTAGAAACTCGACATCAATTCTATGGAGATACAATGAACATCTTCAGGCGTGATGACCAGAACTTCCAGTGGTCCAGGGCATAATCTTACTACTCATCCCCTTCCGCCCAGAACAAAGTAATTTGGACCTCTAGAATTGCTCGTGCAGGTTGTGTCCCTGAAGTTTTTGATTGTAAGGAGGTGGTCTCTTGGTGCACCGAGAGATATGTTTCAGGCCAAAGAATTATTCCACTGCGGGACCACTCTCATGTTTCTTTGTCACCTTAGGTCTTCTGCAATATGTTAAGATTGTCAGAGCCAACATTGACCTTCAAAGGAGAAGATTGCAAGCAGTTCCTAAAAAAGCATGATAACGGGTTGAACCTATTGCCTCAGTTCCTAGAATACCCGATGACAGTTCCTGAATATATCACAAGCTTGCAAGTTAGTTCATTTAGAAATCCATTCTGGGAAATTGCCTGGTTGTTTACAAGAATAACGGGACAAGAATCCACAACAAGTATTTCCTGCATGATTCTTTATATTTTGTACTTCACAGTCAAGGAACAAGCCATTTTTTATTGGGGGAAGCTAGTTTCCATTAAAATTTGTTCCCAATTGTCACAATTCAAAGAGGAGAATAAATTTTATATGTCATCCTACTTGGTTTTCGCTATAGTGCATTGCTGTCCATTTCAAAAAATGTCTGTGTCCAAGAAGGTAAACTGTGAATTTGACCTAGTAACCTTCTGGTACTAGGCCTTGTGGAGGCACAAGGCCTCCCATTGTTTTTATGAGGTTTTTAATGACTTTGTCTCAGTTTTCAAAGATTTATTGTTAGGTAAAGATGCTCTCTGCATGTCTAACCAGGAAACCAAGTTCTCAGATAGGAAGGGGACACTTGAACAAATGGAGAATTACAGTGTGATAACGTTCTTTAGCTCCAACAAAAATCCTATTTTCCTTCCATGTCACATTACATACATAATGTTTGTTACAGAAATAACAAGGCAATATAACTATTGGTTGCATTTTTTCCATGAGACGAGAAAAAAGTAGTTCATCCCTCTGCCTTGGAAAGTCGGGGACTTTGTGTTCAGGAACGTCAACAAAATTGATGAATTCGCATGCCATTTCAACAAATTGAACCTAAGATATGTTGAAAGGGTAAGAGGGTTCGACCCTAATGGGATTTTTTTAGAACATTTACTAACAGTTGGCTTCAACAATTCTTNCCTTCTTTTCCCTCTTCTATACCTAACCAAACTCCCCTTTCTTTTTCCCCTCTACTTTATCTTTCTGTTTACTTAGTCGTTTTTCCGAAAATGTCTAACTACACGGGTTGGCGGAATCACGGGTTCACATTTGCACTCATGCTTTTATATCGCGACTCCGACCGATCACTTCCCCGTTCCATGCCTAGCCACTTTTTTGATTGCGTATTCCTAGGTAGGCAGGCTCTAGATTGCACTTCCGATGTTCCGTGACCTACAAACAACACCCTAACTTCCGCGATATACAAATTGACTGCCGGACTCCCACATCATCCCCTCTTCCGTGTTAGACATTTTTCACTCAAAAGTTCTGAGATATACAATTTGACCGTCGGGGCCTCACGTCTCCTGGGGAACCCTTGTAACCCTATTTTGAAGCCTGTCCGACTGCTTTCCATACTTGGCCATTTATTGGAATCTCTTTCGTGGATCGTCGGGTTGGTGGGTTCACAAAATCTCCAATTCTTAATCGATGTTTCCTATGCCCGCCGCCTTCGCACTTCTTTCCAAGTATGCAATAACTGAGGTTTACTGCTAACAACTCACCATGTAGCAACTGTAAAGATTGTCATTAATGAGTAAAAGGATCAAGGAGATAGTCACACTGACTATCCCTACACAACTTGTCTAGAAACATGCATAAAAGATCTTTCCAGGTAATGGGATATCTATTACAAATTTCAATATATTAATGAAATCGAGTTCGACCAACCATTTCCCTATTCCATACTTAGCCACTTTTTCGATTGTGGGTTCCTGAACAGGCGGGCTCAAGATTACGCTTCCATTGTTCCACAACCTGCAAACAACACCCAGAGTTTCGCGATATACAAACTGACCACTGGACTGCCCCATCATGCCCTCTTCCATTTTACGCGTTTTGCACTCAAAATTTCCGAGACATACAATTTGAACGTCCGGCCCTCACCTCTCTTGAGTATCCTTTGTAACCCTATTTTGAAGCCCGTCCAACTGCTTTTCATACTTATCCATTCCTTAATTTCTCTTCCCCGTCCCCACCACCTTCACACTTGTTTCTAAATATGTAATTAGTAAGCTTTAATGCTAACAACTCATCATGCAGGAACCGTAAAGATTGTCATTAATGAGTGAAAGGCTCGAGGAGATCTCCCATTAATACGCATTAAACCAAGATTTGTGGAGGGTTATGTTATCCCTTCCGAGTGTTCATTTCAAACATCATGGAATGTCTTTCGCGGGTCATCAGGTTGGCAGTTTCACGAAACCTCTAATCCTTAATTTCTCTTCGTCATACTCGCCACCTTTGCACTTCTAAGTATGCAATTACTAAGCTTTAATGATAACAACTCATAATGCATCAACCGTAAATATTGTCATTAATGAGCAAAAGGCTTGAGGAGATCTCCCATTCACACACATTGGACCAAGATTTGTGGAGGGTTATATTATCCCCTCCAACTGTTCATTTCAAGCATCGTCTAGAGAAAACAAACGTTCTTGTAAACTTATGGTAGCAACTCGACATCAATTCTATGGAGATACAATGAACATATTTAGGCGTGATGACCAGAACTTCCAGTGGTCCAGGGCATAATCTTACTACTCATCCCCTTCTGCCCAGAACAAAGTAATTTGGACCTCTAGAATTGCTCGTGCAGGTTGTGTCCTTGAAGTTTTTGATTGTAAGGAGGTGGTCTCTTGGTGCACCGAGAGATATGTTTCAGGCCAAAGAATTATTCCACTGTGGGACCACTCTCATGTTTCTTTGTCACCTTAGGTCTTCTGCAATATGTTAAGATTGTCAGAGCCAACATTGACCTTCAAAGGAGAAGATTGCAAGAAGTTCCTAAAAAAGCATGATAACGGGTTGAACCTATTGCCTCAGTTCCCAGAATACCCGACGACAGTTCCTGAATATATCACAAGCTTGCAGGTTAGTTCATTTAGAAATCCATTCTGGGAAATTGCCTGGTTGTTTACAAGAATAACGGGACAAGAATCCACAACAAGTATTTCCTGCATGATTCTTTATATTTTGTACTTCACAGTCAAGGAACAAGCCATTTTTTATTGGGGGAAGCTAGTTTCCATTAAAATTTGTTCCCAATTGTCACAATTCAAAGAGGAGAAGAAATTTTATATGTCATCCTACTTGGTTTTCGCTATAGTGCATTGCTGTCCATTTCCAAAAATGTCTGTGTCCAAGAAGGTAAACTATGAATTTGACCCAGTAACCTTCTGGTACTAGGCCTTGTAGAGGCACATGGCCTCCCATTGTTTTTATGAGGTTTTTAATGACTTTGTCTCAGTTTTCAAAGATTTATTGTTAGGTAAAGATGCTCTCTGCATGTCTAACCAGGAAACCAAGTTCTCGGATAGGAAGGGGACACTTGAACAAATGGAGAATTACAGTGTGATAACGTTTTTTGGCTCCAACAAAAATCCTATTTTCCTTCCATGTCACATTACATACATAATGTTTGTTACAGAAATAACAAGGCAATATAACTATTGGTTGCATTTTTTCCATGAGACGAGAAAAAAGTAGTTCATCCCTCTGCCTTGGAAAGTCGGGGACTTTGTGTTCAGGAACGTCAACAAAATTGACGAATTCGCATGCCATTTCAACAAATTGAACCTAAGATATGTTGAAAGGGTAAGAGGGTTCGACCCTAATGGGATTTTTTTAGAACATTTACTAACAGTTGGATTCAACAATTCTTTTTTCTAAAAATGCTTGAACAAAGATAGAGACAATGGTGACAACACTCCTGCTCCTGATGCTGGCGACCTAGAGACATTACAAAGCACCATTGAATTGTACAAACAACAGGGAAAAGGCCCCGGTGAGAATAGTGTTCAATACCCAGCTACCACTCCCAAGAGTACGACATCCTGGAGCATNTGCCCGCCACCTTCGCACTTCTTTCCAAGTATGCAATAACTGAGGTTTAATGCTAACAACTCACCATGCAACAACCGTAAAGATTGTCATTAATGAGTAAAAGGATCGAGGAGACAGTCACACTGACTATCCCTACACAACTCTTCCAGAAACATGCATAAAATATCTTTCTAGGTAATGGGATATCTATTACAAATTTCAATATATTAACGAAATCGAGTCTGCCCAACCATTTCCCTATTCCATACTTCGCCACTTTTTCGATTGTGGGTTCCTGGACAGGCGGGCTCAAGATTATGCTTCCATTGTTCCACAACCTGCAAACAACACCCAGAGTTTCGCGATATACAAACTGACCACTGGACTGCCCCATCATGCCCTCTTCCGTTTTACGCATTTTGCACTCAAAATTTCTGAGACATACAATTTGACTGTCCGGCCCTCACCTCTCTTGAGTATCCTTTGTAACCCTATTTTGAAGCCCGTCCGACCGCTTTTCATACTTATCCGTTCCTTAATTTCTCTTCCCCGTCCCCACCACCTTCACACTTGTTTCTAAATATGTAATTAGTAAGCTTTAATGCTAACAAATCATCATGCAGGAACCGTAAAGATTGTCATTAATGAGTGAAAGGCTCGAGGAGATCTCCCATTAATATGCATTAAACCAAGATTTGTGGAGGGTTATATTATCTCTTCCGAGTGTTCATTTCAAACATCATGGAATGTCTTTCGCGGGTCGTCAGGTTGGTAGTTTCACGAAACTTATAATCCTTAATTTCTTTTCGTCGTACTCGCCACCTTCACACTTCTAAGTATGCAATTACTAAGATTTAATGCTAATAGCTCATCATGCATTAACCTTAAATATTGTCATTAATGAGCGAAAGGCTCGAGGAGATCTCCCATTCACACACATTGGACCAAGATTTGTGGAGGGTTATATTATCCCCTTCAACTGTTCATTTCAAGCATCGTCTAGAGAAAACAAACGTTCTCGTAAACTTATGGCAGCAACTCGACATCAATTCTATGGAGATACAGTGAACATCTTCAGGCGTGAGGACCAGAACTTCCAGTGGTCTAGGGCATAATCTTACTACTCATCCCCTTCCGCCCAGAACAAAGTAATTTGGACCTCTGGAATTGCTCATGCAGGTTGTGTCCCTGAAGTTTTTGACTGTAAGGAGGTGGTCTCTTGGTGTGCCGAGAGATATATTTCAGGCCAAAGAATTATTCCACTACGGGACCACTCTCATGTTTCTTTGTCACCTTAGGTCTTCTGCAATATGTTAAGATCGTCAAAGCCAACATTGACCTTCAGAGGAGAAGACTGCAAGCAATTCCTAAAAAATCATGATAACGGGTCGAACCTCTTGCCTCGGTTCCTGGAATACCCGACGACAGTTCCTGAATACATCACAAGCTTGCAGGTTAGTTCATTTAGAAATCCATCCCGGGAAATTGCCCTGTTGTTTACAAGAATAACAAGACAAGAATCCACAAGTATTTCCTGCATGATTCTTTATATTTTGTACTTCACAGTCAAGGAACAAGCCATTTTTTATTGGGGAAGCTAGTTTCCATTAAAATTTGTTCCCAATTGTCACAATTCAAAGAATAGAAGAAATTTTATATGTCATCCTACTTGGTTTTCTCTATAGTGCATTGTTGTCCATTTCCAAAACTGTCTGTGTCCAAGAAGGTAAACTATGAATTTGACCTAGTAACCTTCTGGTACTAGGCCTTGTGGAGGCACAAGGTCTCCCATTGTTTTTATGAGGTTTTTAATGACTTTGTCTTAGTTTTCAAAGACTTATTGTTAGGTAAAGATGCTCTCTGCATGTCTAACCAGGAAACCAAGTTCTCAGACAGGAAGGGGACACTTGAACAAATGGAAAATTACAGTGTGATAACGTTTTTTGGCTCCAACGAAAATCCTATTTTCCTTCCATGCCACATTACAGACATAATGTTTGTTACAGAAATAGCAAGGCAATACAACTATTGGTTGCATTTTTTCCATGAGACGAGAAAAAAGTAGTTCATCCCTCTGCCTTGGAAAGTCGAGGACTTCGTGTTCAGGAACGTCAACAAAATTGACGAATTCGCATGCCATTTCAACAAATTGAACCTAAGATATGTTGAAAGGGTAAGAGGGTTCGACCCTAATGGGATTTTTTTAGAACATTTACTAACAGCTGGCTTCAACAATTCTTTTATCTAGAAACGCTTGAACAAAGATAGAGACGCTGGCGACAACACTCCTGCTCCTGACGCTGGCGACCTAGAGACATTACAAAGCACCATTGAATTGTACAAACAATAGGGAAAAGGCCCCAGTGAGAATAGTGTTCAATACCCGGCTACCACTCCCAAGAGTACGACATCCTGGAGCATCGCTCCAACGGCCCACCCCAGTAAGAAAGAAACCCAGAATTTGTAAAATGGAGGAGGAGATAAGAACCCTCCTCGCGGTAAAATTGATAGTTCTGACAAGCTTCCGATGAGGAAGAAGAGAAAAAACGTTGTAGGGCAAGCGAAAGAGCCCAAAATTGAAAATGAAGACATGGAACTTGAGACTGATCTGGATGATGTATTCTGCAATGTTGACCAGCCCGAAAACGCGATCCACCATAGTCCCCCAATGGAAATAGATGAGACCGAATTTTTTTACGAAGATGAATCCTTTGTATTCCAGAGCGTTGTTTTTTACAGCGAGTCTAAAAATTTAATTATTGAAAAGAGAGATGTAAGAAATAAGAAAGGAAAATCTCGTTCATAGATTAACCTTAGAAACATGCGACCATCCCAAATCTCCCGACTTCATCGAGCAACTAGAGATTCTCTTGATGATTCCATTGGAGGCATTGAGGCTGAGAAAGCCAAACTAAAGGACGGACTCAAGGAATTGGAGGAAGCTTTGATTCCTATCCCATTGATTGTCAGTCCTTTAGCAATAACCATGCCTGCCACCCCTGCAACCAAGTTAAGAGGATCCTCTAGCCTCCTCACATCGTGTACAGGCTATGTGGAGAAGAATATCAAGAAAATAATGGAGCTAATTACTTAGGCCTGAGAAACATATGGTTTCCCTTGGAACGAGGGCACATGATTTTTACAAACATTTGCAGGCAGATTTAAAAAATGAAGAATGTTTCTATATAGAGATGGTCATCCCTTTTGGCATCCATGTCAACAACATGAAAAATATGAGAAGAAGACAAGAAGATCTCCCCTCCCCAAACCAGATCACTCAATTAAATGCATGCTAGAAAGAGAAAGTGAAGAACCTGCATCTCATTGTCCAATCATGTGAACAAGCCATATCAAAGAAATAAGAATTATTCAGAAAGCTGACCGAAATAGACTTAGCCGGAGGTACCAATGAGGTCCAAGACCCCAACTTAATCACCAACTCCTTGTCCTTAACCAAGCAAGCCTTCGATGAACAAGTTGATATTTTTAGGGGGTTGTCTTTAGAAAAGTTTTACAACATCCTTGAATATGGTGAAGATGACGTGGACAACTGGCTAGTGGATTATTCGGTACAAAATGAAGAAATTGATCAAGCTCTGTGTAATCTTTCTATCGATCTAAGGGAATTAGAAAAGGAGCGTTTCAACATAAAAATCTGGGATGAGATCAACATGGCCCTCATGAGAAGCTACATTGAAAAATGGATCCAAAGGGAAATTGACAAGCTCACCGACAAAGGGCAACAGGCAGTTGGCATGATTCTAGTATGTAATGTCCCCACTTTGGGACATCATTACATTATAGAGTGTTATGATGACCAGAGTAGCTAGATGGAGGATATAGAAAGTACAATGAATATTGAGGGGTATTTTGGGGTCCGGCTTGCATTGCTCATCTCATTTCATCATTATGATCCACTCTGCACAACTGGGCTTTGGTTCCGTTGCATTCCGACGATTTCCATGATTTTGAGTTATTTTGGGCTATAAGTTAATTAAATTAACTAAGGGGGTCATATTGGGCATAATACTTGGAGTAACCTCTTAGTGTGATAGCTCATTAGAATTGGGAGGAACAACACTACAAGATAGAATGATGAAAAGTGACTTTCAGTGGCCATGGAAGCTACAAGGAGAGATAAGGTGCTTTTCAAAGGTAAAAGAGTTAATTAATTAATTGATTATTAATAAATAAAAAGTCACTTTGGAGGGACAAGGTGAGAAGGAAGGATAAAAGAGAGGCAAGGGCCTCTATTCTCTCATTCATGTTTGATTATCATTTTGATATTTGGCTTCTAGCTAGTGAGCCCATGCCTTGGGGGTTTTGAGGGTTTTGACTTAACAAACCCTAGTGGACAACTTGGTGGTGAAAGATCCCACCTATATTGTTCCAAGATTGGTCTCAGGGATGCAATACTCCACCCACATCATTCTACTTCATATCTACTCAGTTTCAGGTGAGTTCTACACCAGCCATAGGTACATGAAGAGAGAGGGCACACCATTGAGGGTTTCCAGCAAGGGGGGCGCATTTGTGGAGCTAGATCCGTTTGATCTAGCCAAGGAGAAGGGATTTTGGAGATTTTGGATATTGGGTTTTATTTGCAGGGGAGAAAGCGCCATTCTTGGTTTCTTTCGGAGGGATTTTGATGGAGGTTTGATTTGCATTGAGAGTGGGACGATTTCCCCAAGAGGAGGGCACAACTGTGAAGTGGATCTGCTCATGAGGAGGTGTCAAAATTCATTATTCAACGAGGTAGCTATCCCATCTTGTTCCTAGACATCAGATCTATGCATCTAGAGTATTTTGCTTGCCATTGATGCCAAGCAAGAGGAGGGATGAATTATCTAGGGTTTTAGTCATCCAGTGGGGTGCAAGTTCAATAGAGGGTTGTTCACTTGGAGGTTCATTTCTTCATAGATCAGCTCGAGACTTCACCAGAGGTATGAACTTGATCCGATCTACATTTCCCATGAGTTTCAGAGTATTTGGGGGCCTCTAGGAAGAGGGTCGAATTGTTGAGGGTGTTCAGTGTCCAACAGGGCGTGACTTAGGCAGTTGTGGGGGTTTGGCACTTCATACGGCCCATTCTCACCTTGTGTTCATCTATTGTAGCTCGTAGCCTTTGGAGGCGTGTATCTTCTCTTCTAGATATTGATTGAAGGCAATCCTCGTTTTATTATGCTCTCTTATGCTATATTGTACCAGATTTGCAGATCTATTGTATGAGTTCTTCTACTATTATGAATAAAGATCGGATCTGAGGTATTTTGAGTTATCTCTTGTATTGTTGACATTGCATCTGGTTGAGGTATGTTCCATTGATGTATCTTCTTGATTATTGCTGCAAACACACATTAAAATCATAAGTATAACCCTAGCACAACCTAAAGGACCATAATAAGCAAAGTATTTGACGAAATGCCACAACCAGTAAAAAGTTTAAAATTCATGCAAAAACGCAATGTTCTTGGCCTCTTGGCTTGGGAACATTACAATGGTATCAGATCTTAGACTCCTACGAGCTTGAGGGGTCTTCCAAAAGAAGAGATGAATATTTTGTACTTTACTAGAGGGATTGTTGAGTGTGTGAAGGAATATCAAACCCTTAATGAGATTCTCAAGAAGCTAATAACATTCCAACAGTTTTTATCCTTTAAAAATCCTAGTTGGAGAAAATATGAGGTTACACATTGGGTCAGTTTCGCAGAGGAAAAGAGATCTATGGAAGTTAGATGGAAGGAAGAACAGAGTAACCCCACACCCATTAGGAGCAGATAACTTTGCTACAGTTGCAAAGTAACTTGGGAACCAGATCATAGATATAGGGGTAAAGGTAAGAAGCACATCATTGAGGTGCTCTATGACAGTGATGATGAGGTGTGTGAGGATGCATCAATAGATGCTTATTTGGAGCAGTTTGATGATGCTAGTGACTCTTTCACAGAGGCTAGTGATTCTTGCACGCTTGAGGATGATAGTGACCCTTGCGCATTGGAGGAACAATGGGATGGACAAGATTATAACACCCGTGTTTTAACATTCATATCACATATTGTTGATGACCTTACGCCTCAACAGAGTGGTGACACTAGTAAGGATTCACATGTGTTAGCACATAGAGATGACGAGCTCCCTATGATGACTGTGACACATATGTCATCTTTCCATACACCCATGATATCCATGACACATGAGGATAGCAGTGGCATGTCATATATGATAGATGAGCCGTACATGAGGGATACATGCCAGAGACATATGGATCCACAGATCCAGTAGGAGATACAGGATGTGCATACAATTGAATTTTCACTTGCATATCAGCATGAGGAGATTGAGTCACCTCTTTTGGGGACTCCATTAGTTGGATAGATTATGGAGACTAACAGACTGAGGGGATTCTTACTTCCAGTACCAGCCTGCAATGATGAGGATGCATTCTTTATTGGTCAGGATGACCATAGCATGTGTCTGGACACATCTATATGGGATGCAGGCGCAGATGAAAGTAGTGGGGTGAGTGCATAGGAGGATACAACTGCTCATACAGGATATAGTGTGATTCAGAGGGAGACAACATATGGTGATGATGTGTAGTGGAATACATGAGGACCTAATAGCATAGTGGACATGGGGTAGTTCAATGCTTTATCTTTTGTAGAGAGTGTTATTGGGGATTCCGGGGTTGACACTAGTAATGAGGGACATGAGGTAGCACCTCGACATGATTGTGATCATGAGTCAAACTACTTAGTAGGACAATTGAGAGTCAATGAGGATATGATTATGGCAGGCACTAGGCACATTGATGACATACATGCATTGATGGCAGATTATTGCTGGAAGGCATCAGTGGCACATGATAGTTCAGATGGGGGATTCACCACAGATGACTTTCACACTCTCATGAAGAGAGTGTTTGTGATGAGGACCGACTACCAACAGTTGTTGAGGGACATGGACTACCTGTTGGGGATTGGTGAGATGTATCACGGGGCCCCGAGGGAGCAGGAGTTGGAGATGGGCAGACTCACTCATGAGTTGGAGAGTACCCGAGGATTCTTAAGAGGCACACAGGTGGCCCTTCAAGAATCATAGGTCCGATCAGAGGAGATTCTTGAGGAGATTAGGCATAGATCCATTACATCTATCTTAATGGAGAGTTAGGTATATACTTCAGTCACATTGCTAGGGGATGTTGATGGCTTGAGAAAGGAGCACCAGTTGATGGAGGAGCATGAAGAGTACCCAGGATCACTGATGAGTATGGAGAGTTATGATCTAGAGGCACAGAAGCTATCCTCCACGAGGATATTTGAGACAATCGAGCACTCGTATATGCATGGGGACTCCAGAGACAGGGACATTTTTGAGGACAGTTCCATTTGTGTTTCGAGAGCGGTTGACCTTCATGTAGAGGTTGATCCAGTAGTACACCCATGATCTATGATGCAACATCAATATATAGGAGATGACATGAGTATGCAACAACATATAGTGGTGAGTGATAGCTCACAAAGAAATACCAAGATGCACAGTGGGATTCAGAGGGGTGTATCGACATGCATGGAGGAGACACACTTAGGGGATCATGTAGATGCATCTCCTTTGCAACAACACATAGTTATGAAAGATCACCTTCACAATATCAACAGTTTCATGGGATATGAGAAATGGAGGGAGGTTGACCAATAGTTGGAGGAGTTACTTCCAGTGTTACTGGATGATTGGGATTCGGTGACGACTAGTACATGCGAGTATTTAACTTGGATACCGATGGACGAGATTTTGGTCGAATCCTTGGGATTGACCAAAGCATGTGATAGTTTCCAGTCCTACAGTCAATTACAAATGTTTCTGTTAGCATTTTTTGACACTTTTATCATAGACATCAACATGAGGAGGCATAGACAGTGGCTAAGGACATGGAGAGTGGCTAGGCTGATACCACCTGACATGAGTGCATTTACGACATACAACATGATAGAGGTGGATCGTCATAGGAAGACAATTGAGACTTGGTGCGTGATGGTGAGAACCATAGGCCAGGGGATAATAGACATCTCAGAGAGCGACGGAGTTACAGATTCTCATGAGGATGAGCACGGAGGGCTTCCGACAGTGATTAGTATGACCCAGGAGTAGTTAACATGGATTGGAAGTGATAAACTTCCAAGTTTGGCATGGAATCCATGAGTTCATTTTTCTAGTAGGTCGTTTCACCTTATGATGACCTAGGTTGTGCTAGAGATCCACATACTCCACTTTGGGTTGGTTTTGAGTGGGACTACAGGTACTTGTCCTATGGAGCGAGACAATTTCTCCCTCTTGATCATCATGATCGAGCATGGAGATGGTTGGGCAGGTACTACTTCCACAAATATTCTTTTACAGATGTAGCTTCTGGATAACAGGTCCAATTGCCACAGGTATTTTAGCTTAAGGATCAAGGAGTGGGGGATCCAATATGTATATATGGAGTAGACAGTCATGGTCAGATTAGTGCAGTGCCAAGATGTTGATCTTTGGAAGAGACTAGCATGGGACCTGGGGATTGCAGGGTTGAGCATATAACTGACTGATAGATGTGAGTGGACCCTTATAGGGGAGAGTCAATTTGATTTTCCAGGGAGCTTCAGTGTTGAGGAGACCACATCACTTGAGAGTGTCTCATGGAGGTCTTGCAGCACATCACTATGGCACCAACATGGACAAACGATAGAGACCATGTTGGTCTTGATATGGATCCAGAGGATGGACTCATTCCAGGATGGGGCCGTGTGTCATGAGCAGAAGACTCCTAGTATTGATATGATTCAGGATCATGATTCACAGGGTATTGCAGTTCCCATCCTAATATGGGACCTAGGGGGTGGAGCGCATGATAGTTCATGTTCATATGGGGTCTACTGTGTGTGCCATAGGTGGACATGGGATCGTAGTATTATACTTGGAGAGATTCGGTTAATGCTTGAGGACAAGCAATATTCTAGCAGGGAGGATTGCAATGTCCCCACTTTGGGACATCATTACATTACAGAGTGTTATGATGACCACAGTAGCCAGATGGAGGATATAGCGAGTACAGTCACTATTGAGGGGTATTTTGGGGTCTAACTTGCATCGCTCATCTCATTTCATCATTATGATCCTTTTCGCACAACTGGGCTTTGGTTTCCTTGCATTCCGACGATTTCCATGATATTGAGTTATTTTGGGTTATATATTAATTAAATTCACTAAGGAGGTCATATTGGGCATAATACTTGAAGGAACCTCTTAGTGTGATAACTCATTGGAATCGGGAGGAACAACACTACAATATAGAATGATGAAAAGTGACTTTCAGTGGCCAGGGAAGCCACAAGGAGAGATAAGGTGTTTTTCAGAGG
>JZKD02S2200598.1:17428-28138 GCA_000966675.3 Picea glauca
GAACACCTAGGAGTAAATTTAGGAGCGACTCTAGGTGGGTGAGGGATTTGAGACAATTAATAAATTTTAAAAAAATATTTATTGGAGAAAAGAGGGGGATGGACGACACTTGTGCAATGGAGAATATTTAGAATATTTTATTGAAACTTAATTTAAAATGTGAATTAGGAAAGTTGGTAGTCTCAAAACTCTATAAAAGAAAAGGGAGATGGGAAAGAAAGGGATCGGATGTTAGCATAACGTTACGCTACCCGATTTGTGACTTGACTGATTACTTGTGGAGAGTTGGGAATTTTCCAGCTCGGATAGGAGTGGTAGCTCAGCCTTGCGAGGCGAGCTCGGAAGCTAGATCTACCATCTAGATAGTGTGTGGCCCTTTTGCGGCTCAGGGGGATAAGGGGGAAGTAGAGTACCCCTAGCGATTGGCTGGGAGGTACCGGTGTAGTCTCTATGGTCGGCGAGCAGGAGCGGCACGGAGCGCGGGGTCATCATTCGAGGTGGGAGTTAAGGCAATGGTATGTTTTTCCTTTGCATGATAGAAGGTATTAAGACCTTAGCCCTCTCTTATTGTCATCAGCATTTTTGTATTGGCATTGTGAGATGAAAAATACTTAACTTCCATCTATTTGGGTTCTCGTTGGATTGATTGGTTTTCTTGCCTTCTTCTTCGGCGATTGAATTTGTGTTCCAGTTATAATATATTTCTTCTTACTCTGTTGTTGCATGTTGGTTGGGATAAAAGGGATTTTATGGATGTGTGTTTATATGACTGTGGGCCTTTTATATATTTCCGTGGGCGTTTGGTTTTAATCTGAGCATTTTCATATTGTCGTGGGCGTTTGTTTTAATCTGAGCGTTTTCATATTTCCGTGGGCGTAAATATTTCAGAGGGCATTTGGTATCACTGTGGGCGTTTCCATATCCTTGTGGGCGTTGATATATTTCTGTGGGCGTTCTATTTTAATGTGGGCATTTACATATGGTTGTGGGCGTTTATATCTGACTGGGGTCGTTTTTAAATCTGGCAATGAGTGTACTGTCATTTCGTTTTTGTAAAATTTAGTTTGAGAATTCATTTTGGCAATGAGTGTACTGTCATTTCATTTTTGTAAAATTTAGTTTGAGAATTCATTCTGGCAATGAGTGTACTGTCATTTCGTTTTGTAAAATTTAGTTGAGAATTCATTCCGGCAATGAGTGTACTGTCATTTCTTTTTTGTAAAATTTAGTTTGAGAATTCATTCTGGCAATAAGTGTACTGTCATTTCTTTTGTAAAATTTAGTTTGAGAATTCATTCTAGCAATGTGTGTACTGTCATTTCGTTTTTGTAAAATTTAGTTGAGAATTCATTCTGGCAATGAGTGTACTGTCATTTCGTTTTTGTAAAATTTAGTTTGAGAATTCATTCTGGCAATGAGTGTACTGTCATTTCGTTTTATAAAATTTAGTTGAGAATTCATTACGGCAATGAGTGTACTCTCATTTTGTTTTTGTAAAATTTAGTTTGAGAATTCATTCTAGCAATGAGTGTACTATCATTTCGTTTGTAAAATTTAGTTTGAGAATTCATTCTGGCAATTAGTGTACTGTCATTTCGTTTTTGTAAAATTTAGTTTGAGAATTCATTCTGGCAATGAGTGTACTGGAAATTTGTTTGAACGATTGGTTCTGAAACATTCCCTTCGGCAATTTCATTGTGAATTATCACTGTAATTTCATCCTGGCAATGTGATCTAGCTACCTGGCCAGCGTTGTACATTGCATTTAAAACCTGCTAAGATGGTGAATGTGGCCTGGATTGTATTGACCTCTGACTGATTTTGCTGCTGGGTTACCACGATTTTCTTTTATTTAATGTTTGCGTTGCTCTTCGATGGCCACTCCATGCTAAAATTTTGACTTTGTTTTGTATTCATACTTCTATGCTTTTAAAAATGTTTGATGAAGATGCTTGACCGAGTGCTTCTCCTGGAGTGAAACCGAGATTGCTTGTTGTGCGAATTTTGTCATAGAAAAGAATGCAATTACAGACAGCGAATGTTTAATTCATAGACAACGAAACTAATGGACAATGCGATTTTCTTGTTTAGCTGACCTGCGTTTTCCTTACCTTATTACTCGCCCTTAGTCACTGGCTTTTTCAGACCACCTTGAATTCATCGCCTATAGATTTATAGAATTATATGGTGGGTGAACATCAATGTAATGATCATCGCCCCTCATGTACAGCCTGTGATGTATTCCTTGCTTCCAAAGGTAAATTGGATTTCTATTGTTTAATTAATAATGGATTTAATTAATATTATCCTTAATTAATATTATCTTTTATTCTAGTTTTTAATTGTTCTATCATTATATGTGGTGCATCGAATTACCCATGATATACCATAGTGTAGATTGTCCTTATTATTTTGAATGAGCGAAGTATATAAACCTTATAGAATTTTAAATTTAGTATTCATATATGGCTATGAAATGGTTAAGGTTTGCTTGGTTAGTATATTCTGTCAATTTAAGTAGATGTCCTTATATGGTAATTCTATAACTTTATATGGAATATTATTATTACTAATGAAATCGTTAGTAATATTATTTTATATCCTGGCAATTTTTAATTAGATATCCTTACATGGAATGAAACTGTTAAGCTTGGATTAGTATAGTTAGAATCATGAAGTATTTCCTTTTTTTATTTATGGAATGAGAATTTCGGGCAAGGTTTTCTGAGATGTACATAGGTCTCTCTTGGGACATTGTCATATACCTACATGATTATTAGCTTTCAACCTTAAAACAAACACTCATAGAAACCATTATTATTTAAGGCCAAATGAATTAAATAGTATCTCGATGCCCTGTTTGTAATTTAAAATGGCTCAATGAGTTGGTTTAAGAATAGTTTAGATTTTACCATAATGTCATTCTGTATCTTAAACATGCAAGGTTGGGCTCACATTGGAGGTCGGAATTGACTGACTTAATTGCCTTACTAGTTGTTTAGTTGTCATTGTCTTGTAAGGGGATCCTTTTAATGCAAAGATATAGTAAAACAAAATGTAACGGGTTGTCGTTTTATGGTAATGATATTATAGTTCTATTGTGATGAAACAAATAAGGTGTCGGGTTATTATAAGTTAAATTGCAATGCTATCGTGATATAAAAGTAACGATATGGTTATTTATGGTCAGGTCTTTGTAGTTTCATTGTTGATGATAACAATTAAAATGTAAAGTCCTCGTTATTTGAACTGCAATGTTATTGTAATATGAAAGCAAAGATATGGTTATGTTATGGTGAGGTTATGGTGATTTCATTATGCTTGATAACTTGTAAATTGTAGGGTCCTTGAATCAAGCGAAATCAATTATTACGATTCAGTCAACGGGATTTGCTATTAACTAAATGCACAGTATTGGGTAACTCACCACTTAATGGAATCAAATGGAGCGATTGGTCTGTATTTATGTCATCGAGTCTTAATCATGGATGGTCGGTATCGGAGTCCTTCTTACTTGCGCCTTCATAAGAGGACGTGTTTTTCATTTAACTTCTGTTGCACTTGGTAGTAATCATTTCATTCTTGGTCTGTTTGAGTCGGGTGGGATGTAGACACCTCCATGTTCCCCAGAACAGTCGCCAGCCCTAAGACCTTAAATGGTTAAAATCGATGGGAACCTAGGCTTGAGCGTTGCTTATGTGTCTTGGAGGTCCTAACCATTGCAGGGTAGGATGGATGGGTAGTCAGTCTGACTTATTCTGAGTGATCGTCGTTAATGCATGCAGTTGCCTGTTGCACGTCGTATGTCATCTTGTTGTGATCATCATGGTTGCATCTTGTTATTCATTGGGTGGCGAAGTAGAGTTGAATATGTTTGTTTCCCTTGTACGCGCACACACTTGTTAAAAAAAAAAAAAATTGCACCTGTTAAAGAGTTGTTTTCGTAACGAGGAGTATGTCACATAAGAAACACCAGGATTTGTTATCATGCATGGTTAGGACCTCCATGATACATAAGAAACACTCAATCCCGGGATTCATCCGATTAATTTTGACAACTTAAGGTCTCATGGTTGGCAACTATTCTGAGGAACAAGGTGTCTATTTCCCATATCCGAACATAAACCACAATCCAAACTAGATCATCAATATCATCTAATCGTCAATTATTCATAGCGCAACAAGATATTCTACTATACTTATTTTTTAGCAACAAAGAGTGTAAATGAATAGAATGATATTTCTTAAAAATTAATAAAGAAAACGAGCGTAAATACAATCTTAACCTCCTGTATCTCAACTATGCACCTTCATAGTAAGGAATATCTTCTAAGGATATGTAAGAAATTTGAAGGATAAAACTACATATTCAATTATAATAACCACAAGAAGATCAATATTCTTAAGTAATACAACTTACACATCCATTTAAAAGAACTAAGAGGATCAATCATGACAAGAAATATGGACATATTCCAAGGTTACCTTACACTCCCATTGCAAGAAACTATAAGAATTTCAACCCATAATTAAGATTAGATAAGATAGTTTGCATGCTATCTTGCATATCCATATATAAGGATAATTAAAGAAGATTCGGTTTTATTTAACAATAAACTAAAGAACAAAAGATGATTTGTAAATCCATTTTAAAGGAACTAAAGGAAGACCACTTCTTATTTAACCATAAATAAGAATGCATTTTCTATCTCAAAATTCATTAAAGAAGTTAAGATAAGACCTGTTCTATATTTAACAATTAATAGATAATTAGATGCCAAATTACATCTCCGAGTAAAGAAACAAAAGAAGGAGTTACATAATTTATTCCAACTCCTGAACTAGTGTGCATAACAATTCAACATTCAATCCAAAACTTAATCCGACCCTCAATCCAGACCCTAATCTGACCCTCAATCCAGACCTTAATCCGACCCTCAATCCAACACTAAATTATGATAACTTAAATTAAACTCCACAGGAAGCGAGTAGAGGATTTGAAAGTGACAAGATTTTCAAGATGATAAGGTAGAGGTTCAAGGCACAAGAGGAGATCGTTCAAGATGCCCAAGGCTAAAAACAAGAACCCAGGAAAAGAAAAATTAGGATTGAAAAAATGGATCTAACCAAGACAATATGATATTAGTAAGAACGATTTAGAGATAGATCAAGCTATGAGTTCAAGATTGCACTACGAATTGATTCCACTTAATAAAATTGACACAAAAATCTCCCTACCAGCACAAAAAAAATAAAGGTTCAGAGTTCTGAAACAAAAATGAGCAGTGAATCTAGATTTCTTTTTCAATAAAAAATTATATTCAGAACTGTACAAAACATTGCAAATAGAAATATAATTCTGAAATTTAGAACGTGAATAGGGGTTTTTAAGTGTCAATATATTCAATAGATTTTTCCCACCCCAACTCCAACACAAGGCGCTAAGGAACAGAGTCACAAAATAGAGTTGTACACCTCAATCTAGTCATTGAATTGGTGCACAGTCTAATCCAACACTCAATCTAGTCCTAGATCTAACACCTAATACGACCCCTATTCCAGCCCTCGATATAGAAATAATTTTCTGAAAAATTACGAATTAAAAACTATAGGAAGAAAAAAAGAAAATCTTAACTGATGGACAACAATTAAATACTGAGTTTATCATTTGATGTAGCAAGGCGTAGGTAGGTTCAACACTTAATAAGCTTTAAGGGAGTAATCAACTTCTGATGTAGAGAAAATAAAATAAAAAAACAACAAACAAATTTATGGGTTGTTCATTAGCTGGGCTACACCCAAATCGACATACCAGTCATAAAAAATTCTCAAACGCAAGGTGATAAGGGAATTTATAGGTTGTTCATTAGCTAGGCAGTACCCAAATCGACATACTAGTCATCAAAAATTCAAAATTTTCTTCTTGTTTCTAGTTTTTCCCTTTTTATGTTCTTTATGGTTATAAGTTCCTTCATCATTACCATCCTTCTGCTTTGGATAGGGACATTTGGAGGCAAAAATCCCAAATTTTCCACAATTGAAACATTTGAGAGGTAACTTCCCTCTATATTTCCTAGACCCTTTCTTGAGTTTCCTTATAAAGTTAGCCTCTTCCTTATATGATATGTCTCAGTGATTTTTATTTGACACATGTTCATGGTTATTTTTTGTTTTTGAAGCTTTGAAAGTTGTTTCCCTTTTTGATGGTCTTTCTTGCCCCGTTCTCATTTCGTTGCCAAAAATAATCCCATGACGTTCATCCATTGTAAGTTTGTCAAGGTTTTATCGATCTTCCAAGGTATATACCTTGGCATCATATATCATTGGTAATGATATCAACATATTTTGCATAATAATTTTGTCATCTAAATCTTCTCCTAGTGCTCTGATTGAATTGACAATTTCATCTACTCTTAGAAGATACTCTGCAATGTTTTCTTCTTCTTTCATCTTCAAGTTTTCAAACTGTCCTCTGTATGTTTGAAGCTTTGCTTGCTTGACTTTGGAATATCCTTCATATATGATTTGTAGTTTTTCCCAGTTCTCTTTTGTTGATTTACAATGAATAACTTTGACAAATACATTATTTGCTAATCCATCCATAATTGCATTTACATCTCTTGAATTATCATTATAGAGTTTCTTTGCAGTTGTGTCTGAAGTATCAATTTATAGTACATCATAATCATTTATCATAGATAGCCAAGCATCACATCATAGTTCCATTAGTTAACTTCTCATTCTTATACTCCATAATGCATAGTTATCTCCTTTTAATAGTGGAACCTTGTTTGAGGACATCCCTTATTGTTGATCCATTGTGATTTCATAGAATATTCCTTCCAGTGATTAAATTGTGATGAAGGAACCTGCTCTTGTACCAGCTATTGGGATATTTTTTAATACTGAGAGGGGGGCTGAATCAATATTACTTCTTTTTCCAATATTTAACACCAATTAATCATTAATCTTATTAAACACAACAAATGATCAACAAAGAAGAACAATACACAAAATTTTAACATGAAACACCATAAATGTTATTTTTATATATTTATATAAAGTTTACTTTTCATTTACAATCTACAACTTGTAGGAGATATTAATCTCCTCTTTTTAGCATCAACTCAAGGAGACAACAATCCTATGTTTTGAGCACAAACTCAAGGATACATCAATACCCTTTTTTGAGCACCAACTCAAAGAGACAACAATCCCCTATTTTGAGAACCAAGTCAAGGAGACAACAATCCCTTGTTTTTGAAACACCTAATTGAGGAAGTTGCAACTCCTTGTTGTTCATGATCTAACCTGTAGAGTAATTTAATTCTCCCTTTCTCCACCCTTCCACCCTCACTACAGTTTTTAATCTTCGAACTTCAATGTCTTCCTTTGGACTCTTTTTCTATTTAGATATTGTTATTAAATCATCGAGTCACCCCTTCTTTCAACATGTTTTCTTGTTTATATAGTCATTCAACATGTATATGACATTGAACCATTGTGTCCCTTTGTAAATAACAATGAGCCAATGTACCTCTTCAATATAGAAATGTATCTCTTCATTATAAATGTGTTCCTTTTCAATATAAGATATTAATCATATTATTTTAATGAATACAATGTCAATGAAGCTTTGTTCCTTTTAGATCGTTTAGTCATGTTTTCAATTGGGTCAATAGATTTTGACCATCATGATTTAATTCACTTTTTACCATAGGTAAATACCACCATGGTTTGTAAATACCATGTGATCTTTCACTTTTACCCTTTTTGTAAATCCACTTTTACTTTTACCTCTTTCTTTAATTCAGTTTCACTTTTACCTTTTTCTTTATTCCACTTTCATATTTACTCCTCTTTTAAGTAAACTCCACTTCCACTTAACTTTTCAACTTTTGTTGTTTATTAAAGTCATATTATATTTAATCTACTTTCATTTCAACTTTTGCATAAACTTCGTTTTCACTTAACTTTTCCACTTTTGTATTTATTAAAGTGATACCAAGGTCACATTTATATTTAGTCACTTACTAACCTTTGACATATATTTGATCACTTACTAACCTTTGACAATACTGGCAATGTATTCAACAATTGACTGCATGAGTGGATCTAACCATTGGTGGATGCTAGAAATTGTTTGGGTTTGAAGGGTTGTCCAACTTTGGCCTAGCAATAATGATAACCAAAAATTGATATGAAATATCGACTACCTTGTTGATATGATAGAATCAAGGGTCTTCTGTGTTGCATCAACAAATTTATCTTTGACTACACACTGAAATGATAGTGAAAGAGAAAGTATTAAAGAGGGTGACTCGCCAATATTCATTCTATTCATCACGATCCTATCTCAATAGAATATACATTCACCAGGACAGCTTGACTCGACTAGTGTAGTAATTGAAATTGTTTCATCCTTTCATTTTCATTCTTTGATTCCTTCAAAACATTCGACCAGGTGATCCCCTATATTCTCGTAGTCCACGGCATTCCTTTAACTCAGTATTCTTGTAGATTTTAATGTAACATCCCTCTCTCGTGTGCACATCATTTGACTTATTATTTGAGGACACTTGCATGCAAGTGATCCAGTTTTGTATATGGTTGTCTATTTCTATTATGGATTATGATGATGATGTTGTTGGATTATGATGTTATGTTGTTTGATATCTTTGTATAGACAAGTGCTATTGATAGGTTTTTCTTGTGTGTGAAGGACACTTGACTGATTGAGGATGTTGATGGCATCAATGAACCTCCTTGGACTCTTGATCAAGTCATGGAGTGGACTATATATTGTTTGGGTATTTCTATTTATGCATATGTGACATATGATCATGTATATTATGATGTTGTTTATGGATCATTGACGTTTTTCGTTGATGGATGCAGACTGAAAATTTCTTGCAAATCAAAATCACATAAGGAGTAAAGGGGCCATGCACAAGAACTAGATATTGAGGGAGAGGTGTGGCAACAGTCCTACCACAGCCTACTAGCACTCCCTCCATGGCTCAAATTGTAGGTTAAGGATTACCTAGTTCGAGAGATCGACGATGTCGTTAAGGCAGACTGAGATAGTCTCTCATGAATATTATAAGGGTCATGAAATAAGGAAGGATCCTTATTCCTTAGAGGCCCTTAGTCTCTCACAAGGTCGCCTGATGGAGTATTGACTCCAAGGGATAAACAACTACCAAAAATTATTAATAGGCGAGTGGCACCCTTGGGGCACCTAGTGCATCTTGAAGGGCACTTCACATAATTAAAACTTGAATAAAGGCAAGTGGCACCCTTGGAGCACAGAGTGCATCTTAAAGGGAACGTCATAATTTTCAATAAAGGTGAGTCAATGAACCTAGGTTCCTAGATAACAATATTTCTTTTTTACTATTATCATGCTTAAAAATAATTAATTGTTAATTATGTGGGTTGGTTGTCATTGATGTCAACCCTTGAAGAAAGTCTGGTAGCAAATTATGGTAGCAGAAAGGTTTGGGTAATGGACCCAAGTTTGTTTGATGGATAATGGTATGAGTTTTGATATATTTGCAGGTAAGACTATTCTATATGGATAATACATGTCACACCATTTCCGGTGGTATGTGGAACATCACATAACTCCTCATGGTTAGAGAGTTATGGACATGTGAAGTTGGAAAACCCTCATGAGTCATCTAGAATCCCCAAAAGGTCAAAGTAGTCAAAGTGGTTGCAAAAAATAAATTATTTAAATAATAAAGTGAAGTGATGAGTGTACTGTAAATCAAAGTGGATGCAAAATAAATTATTTAAATAATAAAGTTAATGGAGAACTTACTAATTGTGGAAAGCGGTTAAGTTAAGTGGACAAGTGGTTAGAAGTGGGTCAGCCCTAAAATAAGGAAAGTGGGTTAAGATTATTAAAAGTTAACCCCTTGAGGAAGCTACATAAAAATATAAATAAGAAGCAAGGGTCTCTCATTCAAATCACACTTGATCATATTGAATATCTATTGTAGTGTAAGGATTATTGCAAGTACTCATTGATACCTATGAAGTTGAAAAAGTATGAGGTAGCATAAAGGGTTGACAATGAAAGTTTTGGAATTACAGTGAATACTAAAAAAACCCTAAGTTCTGAAGTGTATGCAGGCTAACAATGTATTAGGGTGCATACATATGCGGGCTGACAATGTATTAGGGTGTGTACATGAGGGTAAAGCCATAGAAACTTGAGAATATGAAGATGTCAAGGTTCTAGATTATGATATCAAACTCCCAAGAAGGTCTACAGTGATTATATACATCAGATCTATCCATTGGTTCAAAAGGTATGTCTTATTTATATGAGTAGTTGGATTTTGATGTATGCATGAGAAATTGCTATGGAGATTTGGGGATTCTCCCTAGAGAGACTAGTGATTTCATGGGATCTTATGTATAATTCAGATCTATAGAAACATAGTGATGGTATAATCAATATTTATCATTAATACTTCTTGTTAGAGTTGAGGAACATCTTGTATATCTTGTCATATAGCTAAGGGTTTTTGTGGTACATGGTTGAGAGATTGTATTCGTGAAGTGTTTGATGTATTGAGAGGATGAATATCAGAAATGGTTTTTATGTCTAGTTCATGTGAGTATTATTATATTGGTTCATGATAAAACACACTCATTTGGCACATGACTAAGATATATATATATATATATATATATATA
>JZKD02S2200598.1:46030-79391 GCA_000966675.3 Picea glauca
CATAATACACAGATTTACCTAGGGATGGAACAGGAATAGGTCCAAACACATCACTGTGTATCAACTCTAAGATCCCCTTTGCTCTTGTAGCACTAGATGGGAATCTTACTCGATTGTGTTTACCATAGATGCAATGTTCACATAAATCAAAATCCAGAGTGCAATTAGAAATACCTTCAACCATATCTTTACCGTGTAGTGTTTGAAGGCCCATTTCTCCAATATGTCCCAGTCTTTGATTCCACAACATGGTCTTCTTTCCAGAGACAATATTGGTCTTGTCTTCTTTATTTCTTTGTTCAGGGACAACAAAACTGTTACACGCATTAGTATAAGTGATTCCCAACAAATTGTACAGAGTTCCATGCCGAACTCCCCTCATCAACACCATTGCTCCTCGTACCATCTTGCAAGTGTTCTTTCCAAATACAGTTTCCACTCCTGCATCATCCATCTTGCTTATAAATATTAGGCTCTTGGCTAGTTTTGGAATGTGCAGAACCCCAGGAAGTGTTCTAATCCTTCCATATTTTAGCAACAACTTAACCCTTCCACGTCCCAAGTTTTTTGTTTTCGAGTAATCTCTTAGGAATACATCACCACCATCATATTTTTCATATTCAAAGAACCACTCCCTGTGAGGAGTCATATGGTATGACGCACCTAATTCAATCAAATGTACATCACAGTATGCATGTGTACTTGTAGATGCCAGGTAAACATCACCTCCTTCTTCAGTGGAGGTTTTTTCCTCTGTGGAAGAGGTACTATCAGACCCCTTTGGTTTTTCAACCTTCTTAGACTTGTAGTCTTTCTTATAATGCCCTGTTTTACCACACTTCCAACATTTCCTCAAAGATTTTCCTGGAGACTTAGATCTCCACCCTGAAGGCTTACTAGGGTTCCTATCTTGGGTACGACCTCTTACAAATAAAGCATCTATGTTATGACTGTCCATGCTTTTCCGCCTCATCTCTTTAGATAACAAGGATGAAACTACATCCTCATACTTCAATGTAGATTGAGTGGTACTACCAATTGCTACAACCATATTATCCCAAGAGTCTAGCAAAGAACATAACAAAGTTTAATACACTTATCTTCTTCTGCAATCATAATATTAATAGAGACAAGTTGAATTACCAGAGTATTAAAGGCATTTAGATGTTCTATCACAAAATCTCCATATTTCATCCTAAGATGATACAACTTCTTTCGAAGAAACAACTTGTTTACCAGGGACTTTGATTGATACAAATTCCCCAACTTATCCCATAGTTACTTGGTTGTATATTCTCCTGAGACATTCAACAAAACTGAATCTTCTAGGTAGAGTTGAATAGTACTCCTTACTCTTCTCTCCAACTTCTCCCAATATTCCTTAGACATACCAGTAGGTGGTGTACTGGTAGGTTGTGTACCATTAGCCCGTGTGCTAGTATATGGTGTACTAGTAGGCTGTGTACCAGGATCCACAATGATCCATTGTTCTTTGTCTACAATAAGGTCCTCCATCTTCAACTTCCATAGCTCAAAGTTTTTACCGTTGAACTTCTCTATCTCAATTCTAGAAGATCTTTTCATTCCTCTTTCTACACTCAAATCACCACTGCAAAAGATCCCACTAAACCCAAGTTTATCACAGACCCAAGATAAACTTGATCTATCAAGACGAAGCCAAACCCTCAACAACAAAAACATCCCTATGAAGCCAAAAACGAGCTCTGATACCACTTGTAAGTTTTAAACCTACGAATTAGAGCAATGCATATAGATTCTTAAGAAAAACAAAAATTAATCAATGGCTCATTCACATAGTACACAGAGATTTATACCGGAAACCCTCAATTGGGAAAACCTTTCATATATTCATTATATCTAATTTCACCATTCACTATACAATATATACAATGTTTTTAGGTATTTCATAGATACCAAAACCCTAATCCCTAAAACCAGGATTATTTTTAGTAAACCACTAAAAATAACAAAATCTGCTAAAAATAGAAAAAAACACCCTAAAAATAATTTCAGGGCATTTCACATAACCAAGGGGGGGCATACCTGCTCCCCCCTGGGACCCCCCTAGGAAAGCGCCCGACGCACACAGAACAAACATAGCACTATTACAAGGGATCGTCAGACGCAGTTGTCATATCTTATGCGCCCAAACACACACATGCACAAAATCTAACACATACCCAACAAAGCTACTAAATTGAAAAGTAGCGTACAATAATACTCATTGGGTCAGTTGATTATTTAGGTAATAAATTTTAAATTTTTTTTATATGTGAATTCCATGTAATGATCAAGATGACATTCACTTTTCTTATCCTGTCTAAAAACAACAACTCATTCATTCATAATTAACTCAACACACAGAGATTTCACATCATGAACACCATCGTTGTTAAACTCATACGCGTAATGTATTCACAACTATGAAGGCTGCGATTTTAATTCCTATTTCATGAAACAGTCTGGTAAGAATATCACAACAAACTTCATTCACTAGAGAAGCAGATAAAGGAAGAATTAAAAACTTTAGAGCCCTGATATGAAGGGAGAAATAACATGACAAATCTCATATACAAATAGAAAGTTCCAAGCATCTTTCACTATATAATGGAATTATCCTTAAACAATATTTACAATTTTCCAATAATTCACTCCTAGGGTTCACAAAAACTAACAAGGAACCTACCAATTCTATATCAGAAATCCATTACAACTTACAACAGTTTTTAAATTTTTATATACAGATAGACTTAATACAACTGCAATCTCAGTAAGAATACTGTAACTAATGACAAAGCCTCGAATATGATATTCAATAATTTTTTCTCCTTCCTTTCTCCTGCTTCCTAATTATAGAGACTTCACCGGTACCTCCCAACCAATTCTAGGGTTACTCTTCTTCCCCCTTATCCCCCCAAGCCCCAAAGGTCCAATGCATGCAAAACCAGAAAAATACTCTAGCTCTGAGCTTGCCTCACAAGGTAGAGCCACCACTCTCTCTCAAGCTGGGTATCCCAAATCTCACAAGTAAAAGTAGTGAAAAATTTTGCAGTATAACTTTTCCCATAACCAATGTGATCCCTTTCCCATCTTTTCCATTTTATTTATATGAGTTTCCCTAATGACACATCCCCACTTTCACAATTACTTCACTTTTTAATTAGATAAATTAGAATTATTTCCCCGTTACTCTTGTCACCCTTTCCCCCAAGTTGCACAAGAAATTCCACATTTTATTTAATTAAAGTTACTTTCCCTCATCCTTCCTAAAATTGTTCCATAAATCACTCCTAGTGTCTCTTTATTCCCCATATTCCCATTTAATGACTGACGCCTTACTAAATCTAGGTTGAGTTAAAATAAGATTCTTCTCCTAGTTAACTAGTGGTAGCTACACTCTAGATTCCTTTCTATGTGTACACATTCTTTCATGTTTATTTATTTCTTATTTAAAAAACCCTCTTTTATATTTTCTTGCATTCATGTGCCTTATATCAAATATTTAAATATGTTTCACCTTTTCTTAATTCTTAAATTGATTTACTTCATCCCCTTATTAATTAATTTATAATTTAGTTTTGGTATTCTTACCAACTTATACTTAGGCTTGATTTTTTAATAGGATTAGACTTTGATTTGGGGATTTATAAGAAATCATTTCAATCCTGAAGTAATTAATTAAATCCGACAATGCTTAAAGAATTTACAAGGTTTAATTATTCGCCCAAGGTTTTCTAGGCCACCTAGATTCATTGACTCAAGTGTTATTTTAACGACGTGAAATTCAAGATGCACTCCGTGCTCCAAGGGTGTCACTCGCCTTTGACTGGTTTTGGTAGTTTTTCAATCCCTGGAGCGAGCACTCCATTCGGGAGACCTTTTGAGAGACTAGGGGATTCTAAGGAATAAGAAACTTGCCTTATTACGCTACCCTTAGAAATATTTGTGAGAGACTTTCTCAGTCTTCCCTCATGACATTGTGGACCTCTCGAACTAGGTAATTGTTAACCTACAATTTGAGCCACGGCAGGAGTTCTAGTAGAATGTGACAGGGAATTTTCCACACCTCTCCCTCAATATCTGGTCTATGTGCATGTCCCATTTACTACTTATGTGAGTCATATTAGCAAGCATTCGTTAGCCTACATCCATCAACAGAACATTTTCAATGATCCATATACAAAATTATATTATAATTGATCATATGTCACATATGTGTAAATGAAATACTCAAACCAATACAATCCACTCCCTGACTCAATCTGGAGTCCAAGGAGGTCCATTGATTCCCTCGACATCCACAATCTGTTAGGTGTCCTGCACACTCAGGGAAATTCTTCAATAACATCTGTCAACATGCATATAAAAAATAACATAAATTCATAATTCATCAACATCATCATAAGAATCCATAAGAAAAACAAATAACCATGAACCATAACCGGATCACTTGCATGCAAGTATCCTCAAAAAATAAGTAAAAAACATGTGTTGTCAAGAGCGAGATGTTACATACACTCCCTCTCAACGAAATATGACACGGTGACCTGTAGATAAACTAAAACGGTGCTATCTTAATGGTACTTTGATATTTGTTGTTGTATGAAAACTCTACTAGTGGAAATAACTCTTCCCAACATCTCTATTGGTCCATCACATACATAAGAAACATATCTTCCAAAATTTGGTTCGTTCTTTCTGTCTGCTCGTCTGTCTCAAGGTGATACATTGTACTAAAGTTTACTTATGTCCCCAAGGCCTCTTGGAAGCTGGTCCAAAAACATCCTGTAAACACCGATCCTCTATCGTATATAATCCTTTTTGGCATGCAATGCAATATCACAATATCGATGATAAAAACTCTAGCTATGTCTGGTGCCTGATACGTGCACTCTTCGTCAGAGTGTCAACTACCAAAAAAATTGAGTCGTGCCTCCTTACCATCAACAACAATCCAAAAATAAAGTCCATTGAAATGACCTTCCATTTTTATTTCGGAATAATGTGTGGTTGTAGTAATCTTACCAAATGTCTATGTTCAACTTTCACTTGCTGACATTCCATACATCTTTCCACGTATCTAGCTATGTATGTCTTCCTTCCCTTCCAGAAGAATAAAGGGTTAAGTTCTTCCTTCATCTTTGTGACTCCTGGATGAGCCATGTACACTGATCTATGAGATTTTCTTAAGATCAAACTTCTCAATTTTTCATTAGGCGGTACGTAAATCCAGTTATTATAATTCATCAATCCATCGTTGTCCAATGTATACCCTTCAAACTTTGATACCATCATGGTGTCTTGTCCGATATTTTCCTTAACCTATTTATACTAGTCATCATCGAATTATATAGTTAGAATCTTTTCTCGAAGATTCATCTAAAGAGGTATCACCAAGAATATGCATGGTCTCTAACTCAATGCACATGCCACTCTATTCACCATACCTTTAATGTAAGAAATATCAAAATCGTATTCGCTAAGTAATTCCGACCAACACCTTTGTCGCGTGTTCAAGTCATTCTGCGTAAAAATATGTTGTACTCCATAGTGATCTGTCTTCAGTTCGAATTTTTATCCAATCAGATAGTGTCTCCAAATTTTCAAGGCATAAACAAATGCCAATAACTCTAAATCATTCATTGTGTAGTTATCCTCATGCTTTCTTAATTTCCTTGAGATGTAAGCGATCACTCGACTGTCTTGCATCAATACTTTGCCTAACCCTTCCTTGGATGCGTATGTGTATACCAAGAATTCCTTCTCCATGTCGGGGACTTTTAGTATCAGGGTTGTCATCAACAATTCCTTGAGCCTTTGAAATACTTCCGCGCATTTCAAGGTCCATAAAAACTTCTCGATTTTTTTCTGCAATTTTGTGAATGGATTTTCTATCTTCGAAAAACCTTCGACGAACCATTGGTATTATCCTGATAAACCCATAAAGTCGCATACTTCTTGTACATTTGTTGGTGCAGGCCATTCTAAGATAGCCTCTACTTTCAAAAGATCCACAACTATACCTTCAACAGATATAATGTTCCCTAAGTAATGAATCTTTGATTGGTAAAAAGAACATTTCGACAGTTTCCCATATAATTTGTTTTCTCGTAAACGTTGTAGTACCAACCTTAAATGTTCATCATGTTCTTCTATCGTTTGAGAATATATCAGCATGTCATCAATGAATACTAGAAAAAACTTGTCCAAGTATTCACGGAACACCACATTCATCAAACTCATGAATACCACCTGGGGCGTTTGTCAGTCCAAACGGTAAAATGGTAAACTCGTAGTGTCCGGACCTCATCTTGAATGTGGTCTTAGTAATATATTCTTCTTTAATTTGTAATTGGTGATATATTTATCTCAAGTCGATCTTTGAAAACATTGGCGTGCCTTTCATTTGATAAAAAAAATCGACTATTCTTAGCAACATATATTGTTTCTTGATCGTTTCCTTGTTCAATTGATGATATTCAATACAAATTATCCATGACCCATGCTTCTTTATTATGAAAAGAACAGGTGCACCCCAAGGTGACACACTTGGACATATAAGTACCAAGTCCAACAAATCCTTCAATTGCATTTTCAACTCCTGTAACTCAGGCATTGACATCTAATAAGGAGTTCTTGCTATTGGCTCGGTTCCAAGTTTCAATTCGATTGTAAACTCCAACTCTCTTTCAGGCAACAAACCAGGTAACTCTTATGGAAACACGTCAGAAAACTCTTGCACTACCAGAATTTTTTCTAATCCTTCCACCTCGCCCTTTTCATTTAGCGCTAACATTGCATATAACTTGAATCCTTTGTGCATGATCTTATGTAGTTGTAGGGAAGAAATGAACCTCAACGACACTCCCTAGTTTCTTCCTACCATCACTCTTCTCTATCCCACATCATCAGTCAAACTTAACTATTTCATATTACAGTTGAGTATCACATCATGTGATTCCAACCAGTCCATAATGATGACTATGTCATAAGATCCTAAGATTGTGACATATATTTTGGCCTTTGTTACAAAATCTCCCAAGTTAATGCGACAGTTTGTAACCTTTCCTCCAACCCTATGTTTGTCACTCAAATCCATTTATACGTATATAAACTCGTCATGCTTGACTGCCTTTACCTTAATTCTTTTTAGCATTGCACTAGAAATAGATCTCTTTGTAGCACTTGGATCTATTAGAATACTAAAAAAAAATTCGGTGATTGTACTTGGCGTCTCAAGCACGGTGGATTGGTGCTCATCCTGGTAGTTATTCACTATTGTGTGAATCTTGTGGGCTTTGCCAAACTATCCAATTATAGTGTGTCTTGTTGATCCAACCGCTTTGGCCTTCTCAAACAAATTTTTTTTCTAGTAATGTGGCTCTCCACATGTCCAACACCTGATCATCAGTCCAATACTTGTGGTCCTAGAAATAGAAGTTGTTGGCCTACCATCCTAAGCTCCTGGTCTGTTCTGTTGAACAGACCTAAAATAATACCATTTCGGATAATGTTTTTTCTGATGCGGTGGTCCTTTGTATGGAGTCCTTTGTTGAGGAGTCGACCGTCGATGTGTCATGAACGTGGATCCTCTAGACATATCTCGATACCCTGATTTCTATCTAACTGGTGTCTGATGCTGTTGGGCACCTGATGTCATCATTCCAGTCAGTATCATAGGATTCCTACCTTGACCCCCGTTGGTCAACTCTTCCTCCACTATGAGGGCCTTCTGGACTACATCATGTAACGTCTAAGGCACTAGGACCCTCATCTTCTCACAAATGTTGAATTTAAGGCCAAACAAAAACTTGTTGACCTTTAGCTTCTCCCTGTTCAGGTGTGGAGCATACCTAATTATTTCCATGAATTAGGCCTCATACTCGGGCATGGTATGACCATCATGTTGTAAGGAGTTGAACTCATTGAGTTGGTGCTCAATGAATTCCTCTGACAAATACCTCTCTCGAAACCGTTCCTCGAACAATTCCCATGACACGCCTTTGGCGACCATGTTTAGTTGAGGTGGGAGCATCTTCCACCATATAATATAACTCCCCTTTAGCTGAAAGAGCACCATGCAGACCTTCATGTTGAAGGTGTAGTCAAGAAGTACAAAGCACATCACCATGTTCTCCAACCATGCCTCAGCGACTGATCCATCCATGGCACCCATGGAATTGGTAAACTTAACCTTCTCAAGTTCTCTGTGAATGGTGCCACTGCCAATTTAAGTGCGCTCGGAACCCTCATTGGGTATAGGCGCCCTGGCCTCATCTCAATCTAGTCGGTTAATCAAGGCCTTTGACATAATCTGGAAGGACCTCATCAGACCAACCACATCCCCCAAAACAATCTTCTCCTGACCAATGACTTGTTCTTCTCCTTGGGGGTTAGACCCCTCTGGCATGGATGCTATGGGAGGTGTCACACCTCTTCCCCTAGAACCACGTTGTCTACCTCCACGACGTCCTCTAACCATGATTACCTGCATGGAAAAATTTCAATTTTAATTAGTGATAAGTTATTAACCAAGTGTTTAATACAGTGGAAGGAATAATGATCCCAAGTTGCAGGGTTGAACCCACTCTGATACCATATGTAACGTCCCCTCTTTTACGACAACTAATATCGACGTGAAAAAGGTAGATATTTTTTTTTCTATTAGTAAATTAAAACCAACACAACATAATTACTAGCATCATAAGAAACACATCCCCATAGTTTAATAATGACTCAATCAACGCATTATCATAATTAAAAATGACACATCATCTATTAATCAATACATAAGAAAATTTACCGAGTTCATCTGAAAGAAACATCATTATCGACCAATCAACATTTATCAAGAAAACTACCCTCCCAACCTATCATGCATGGTTAGGACCTCTAGGATACATAAGCAACGCTCAATCCCAGGATTCATACGATTGATTTTGACAACTTAAGGTCTCATAGTTGGCGACTATTCTGAAGAACAAGGTGTCTATTTCCCATATCCCAACATAAACCACAATCCAAACTAGATCATCAATCTCATCTAATCGTCAATTATTCATGGCGCAACAAGATATTCTACTATACTTATTTTTTAGCAACAAAGAGTGTAAATGAATAGAAGGATATTTCTTAAAGATTAATAAAGAAAACGAGCATAAATACAATATTAGCCTCCTGTATCTTAACTATGCACCTTCATATTAAGGAATATCTTCTAAGGATATGTAAGAAATTTGAAGGCTAAAACTACATATTCAATTATAATAACCACAAGAAGATCAATATTCTTAAGCAATACATTAAAATAAAATGCTACTCTTCATTATGTATCAATTTTTATAAAGAAAATAAAAATCAACATAAAGCAATTAATAAGAAGTCGACGACTTACACATCCATTTAAAAGAACTAAGAGGATCAATCATAACAAGAAATATGGACATATTCCAAGGTTACCTTACATTCCCATTGCAAGAAACTATAATAATTTCAACCCATAATTAAGATTAGATAAGATAGTTTGCATGATATCTTGCAGATCCATATATAAGGATAATTAAAGAAGATCCAGTTTTATTTAACAATAAACTAAAGAACACAAGATAATTTGTAAATCCATTTTAAAGGAACTAAAGGAAGACCACCTCTTATTCAACCATAAATAAGAATGCAATTTCTATCTCAAAATTCATTAAATAAGTTAAGAGAAGACCTGTCTTATGTTTAACAATTAATAGATAATTAGATGCCAACTTACATCTCTGAGTAAAGAAACAAAAGAAGGAGTTACATAATTTATTCCAACCCCTAAAATGGTGTTCATAACAATTCAACATTCAATCCAGAACTTAATCCGACCCTCAATCCAAACCCTAATCTGACCCTCAATCCAGACCTTAATCCGACCCTCAATCCAACACTAAATTATGATAACTTAAATTAAACTCCACAGGAAGTGAGTAGAGGATTTGAAAGTGATAGGATTTTCAAGATGATAAGGTAGAGGTTCAAGGCACAAGAGGAGATCATTAAAGATGCCCAAGGCTAAAAACAAGAACCCAGGAAAAGAAAATTTAGGATTGAAACAACAGATCTAACCAAGACAATCTGATATTAGTAAGAACAATTTAGAGATATATCAAGATGTGAGTTCAAGATTGCACTATGAATTGATTCCACTTAATAAAATCGACACAAAAATCTCTCTACCAACATAAAAAAAATAAAGGTTCAAAGTTCTGAAACAAAAATGAGCAGTGAATCTAGATTTCTTTTTCAATAAAAAATTATATTCAGAACTGTACAAAACATTGAAAATAGAAATATAATTATGAAATTTAGAACATGAATAGGGGTTTGTAAGTGTCAATATATTCAATAGATTTTTCCCACCCCAACTCCAACACAAGGCGCTAAGGAACAGAGTCACGAAATAGAGTTGTACACCTCAATCTAGTCATTGAATTGGTGCACAGTCTAATCCAACACTCAATCCAGTCCTAGATCCAACACCTAATCTAACCCCTATTCCAACCCTTGATATAGAACTAAATTTTTGAAAAAAATTGAATTAAAAACTATAGGAAGAAAAAATGAAAATCTTAATTGATGGACAACAATTAAATACTGAGTTTATCATTTGATGTAGCAATGCATAGGTAGGTTCAATGCTCAATAAGATTTAAGGGAGTAATCAACTTCTAATGTAGAGAAAATAAAAGAAATAAACAACAAACAAATTTATGGGTTGTTCATTAGCTAGGCTACACCCAAATCGACATACAAGTCATAAAAAATTCTCAAATGCAAGGTGATAAGGGACATTTATGGGTTGTTCATTAGTAGGGAAGTACCCAAATCAACATCTAGTCATCAAAAATTCAAAAATTTCTTCTTGTTTCTAGTTTTTCCCTTTTTATGTTCTTTATGGTTATAATTTCCTTCATCATCACTATCCTTTTGCTTTAGATAGGGACATTTGGAGGCAAAAATCCCAAATTTTCCACAATTGAAACATTTGAGAGGTAACTTCCCTCTATATTTCCCAGACCCTTTCTTGATTTTCCTTATAAAGATAGCCTCTTCCTCATTTGATATGTCTTAGTGATTTTCATTTGACACATGCTCATGGTTATTTTTTTCTTTTGAAGCTTTGAAAGTTGCTTCCCTTTTTTATGGCCCTTCTTGCCCCATTCTCATTTCGTTGGCAAGACGAATCCCATGAAGTTCATCCATTGTAAGTTTGTCAAGGTTTTATCGATCTTCCAAGGTATATACCTCGGTATCATATATCATTGGTAATGATATCAACATCTTTTGCATAATAGTTTTGTCATCTAAGTCTTCTCCTAGTGCTCTGATTGAATTGACAATTTCATATACTCTTATAAGATACTCTGCAATGTTTTCTTCTTCTTTCATCTTCAAGTTTTCAAATTGTCCTTTATATGTTTGAATATTTTCTTGCTTGACTTTGGAATATCCTTCATATATGATTTTTAGTTTTTCCAAGTTCTCTTTTGTTGATTTACAATGCATGACTTTGACAAACACATTATTTGCTAATCCATCCATAATTGCATTTACATATCTTGAATTATCATTGTAGAGTTTATTTGGATTTGTGTTTGACGTATCAATTTATAGTACATCATAATCATTTATCATAGATAGCCATGCATCACATCATAGTTCCATTAGTTAACTTCTCATTCTTATACTCCATAATGCATAGTTATCTCCTTTTAATAGTGGAGCCTGGTTTGAGGACATCCCTTATTGTTGATCCATTGTGATTTCTTAGAATCTTCCTTCCAGTGATTAAATTGTGATGAAGGAACCTGCTCTCGTACCAACTGTTGGAATATTGTTTAATACTAAGAGGGGGGCTGAATCAATATTGCTTATTTTTTCAATATTTAACACCACTTAATCATTAATCTTATTAAACACAACAAATGATCAACAAAGAAGAACAATACACAAAATTTTAACATGAAACACCATAAATGTTATTTTTATATATTTATATAAAGTTTACTTTTCGTTTACAAGCTACAACTTGTAGGAGACATTAATATCCTCTTTTTAGAATCAACTCAAGGAGACAACAATCCCTTGTTTTTGAAACACCAAATTGAGGAAGTTGCAACTCCTTGTTGTTCATGATCCAACCTGTAGAGTAATTTAATCCTCCCTTGCCCTACCCTTCCACCCTCACTACAGTTTTTAATCTTTGAACTTCAATTTATTCCTTTGGACTCTTTTTATATTTAGATATTGTTATTAAATCATTGAGTCACACCTTCTTTTGACATGTTTTCTTGTTTATATATTCATTCAACATGTATATGACATTGAACCATTGTGTCCCTTTTTAAATAACAATGAGCCAATGTACCTCTTCAATATAGAAATGTATCTCTTCATTATAAATATGTTCCTTTTCAATATAAGATATTAATCATATTATTTTAATGAATACAATGTCAATGAACCATTGTTCCTTTTAGATCATTTAATAATGTTTTCAATTGGGTCAATAGATTTTGACTATCATGAATTAATTCACTTTTTACCATAGGTAAATACCACCATGGTTTGTAAATACCATGTGATCTTTCACTTTTACCTTTTTTTTAACTCCACTTTTACTTTTACCTCTTTCTTTAATTCAGTTACACTTTTACCTTTTTCTTTATTCCATTTTCATATTTACTCCTCTTTTACATAAACTCCACTTCCACTTAACTTTTCAACTTTTGTTATTTATTAAATTCATATTTATATTTAATCCACTTTCATTTCAACTTTTGCATACACTTTGTTTTCACTTTAACTTTTCCACTTTTGTATTTATTAAAGTGATACCAAGGTCACATTTATATTTAATCACTTACTAACCTTTGACATATATTTGATCACTTACTAACCTTTGACATTACTGACAATTTATTCAACAATTGACTGCATGAGTGGATCTAACCATTGGTGGCTGCTAGAAATTGTTTGGGTTTGAAGGGTTGTCCAAATTTGGCTTGGCAATAATGATGACCAAACATTTCTATGAAATATCGACTACCTTGTTGATCTAATAGAATCAAGGGTCCTCGGTGTTGCACTAACAAATTTATCTTTGACTACACACTGAAATGATAGTGCAAGAGAAAGTATTAAAGAGGGTGACTCGCCAGTATTCATTCCGTTCATCACGATCCTATTTCAACATAATATACATTCACCAGGATAACTTGACTCCACTAGTGTAGTAATTGAAATTGTTTCATCCTTGCATTTTCATTCTTTCATTCCTTCAAAGCATTCGACCAAGCGATCCCCTGTATTCTGGTAGTCCACTGAGTTCCTTTAAATCAATCTTCTTGTATATTTTAATGTAACATCCCTCTCTTGTGTGCAAATTATTTGACTTAATATTTGAGGACACTTGCGTGCAAGTGATCCAGTTTTTTATATGGTTTTTTGTTTCTATTATGGATTTTGATGATGATGTTGTTTGATTATGATGTTATGTTGTTTTTACAAGTTTCTCTTGTGTGTGCAGGACACTTGACTGATTGAGGATGTTGATGGCATCAATGAACCTCCTTGGACTCTTGATCAAGTCATGGAGTGGACTATATATGGTTTGGGTATTTCTATTTATGCATATATGACATATGATTAGGTATATTATGATGTTGTTTATGGATAATTGACGGGTTTCGTTGATGGATGCAGACTGACGATTTCTTGCAAATCAGAATCACATAAGGAGCAAAGGGGCCATGCACAAGAACTAGATATTGAGGGAGAGGTGTGGCAACAGTCCTGCCACATCCTATTAGAACTCCCTCCATGGCTCAAATTGTAGGTTAAGGATTACCTAGTTCGAGAGATCCATGATGTCATTAAGGCAGTCTGAGATAGTCTCTCATGAATATTATAAGGGTCGTGCAATAAGGAAGGGTCCTTATTCCTTAGAGGCCCTTAGTCTCTCACAAGGTCACCTGATGGAGTATTGACTCCAAGGGCTGGACAACTACCAAAAATCAATCAGAGGTGAGTGGCACCCTTGGGGAACCTAGTTCATCTTGAAGGGAACTTAACATAAATAAAACTTGAATAAAGGCAAGTCGCACCCTTGGAGCACAGAGTGCATCTTGAAGGGAACGTCACAATTTTCAATAAAGGTGAATCAATGAACCTAGGTGCCTAGATAACAATATTTCTTTTTTACTATTATCAGACTTAAAAATAATTAATTGTTGATTATGTGGGTTGGTTGTAATTGATGTCAACCCTTGAAGAAAGTCCGGTAGCGAATTTCGGTAGCATAAAGGTTTGGGTAATGGAACCAAGTTTGTTTGATGGATAATGGTATGAGTTTTGATATATTTGTAGATAAGACTATTCTATATAGATAATACATGTCACACCATTTTCGGTGGTATGTGGAACATCACATAACTCCTCACGGTTAGAGAGTTATGGACATGTGAAGTTGGAGAACCCTCATGAGTCATCTAGAAGCCCCAAAAGGTCAAAGTAGTCAAAGTGGTTGCAAAACATAAATTATTTAAATAATAAAGTGAAGTGATGAGTGTACTATAAATCAAAGTGGATGCAAAATAAATTATTTAAATAATAAAGTTAATGGAGAACTTACTAATTGTGGAAAGTGGTTAAGTTAAGTGGACAAGTGGTTATAAGTGGGTTAGCCCTAAAATAAAGAAAGTGGGTTAAGATGATTAAAATTTAACCCCTTGAGGAAGCTACATAAAAATATAAATAAGAGGCAAGGGTCTCTCATTCAAATCACACTTGATCATATTGAATATCTATTGTAGTGTAAGGATTATTGCAAGTACTCATTGATACCTATGAAGTTGCAAAATTATGAGGTAGCATAAAGGGTTGACAACGAAAGTTTTAGAATTACAGTGAAAGTTCTGAGGTGTACACAGGCTAACAATGTATTAAGGTGCATACATACGCGGGATGACAGTGTATTAGGGTGTGTACATGAGGGTAAAGCCATAGAAACTTGAGAAGATGAAGATGTTGAGGTTCTAGATTATGAGATCAAACTCCCAGGAAGGTCTACAATGATCATATACATCAAATCTATCCATTGGTTCAAAATGTATGTCTTATTTATATGAGTAGTTGGATTTTGATGTATGCATGAGAAATTGTTATGGAGATTTGGGGATTCTCTAGAGAGACTAGTGGTTTCATGGGATCTTTTGTATAATTCATATCTATAGAAACACAGTGCTAGTATAATCAATATTTATCATTGATACTTCTTGTTAGAGTTGAGGCACATCCTGTATTTCTTGGCATATATCTAAGGGTTTTTGTGGTACATGGTTGAGAGATTGTATTTGTGAAGTGGTTGATGTATTGAGAGGTTGAAGATCAAAAAGGGTTTTTATGTCTAGTTCATGTGAGGATTATTATATTGGTTCATGATAAAACACACTCATTTGGCACATGACTAAGAGATATATATATTCTTTGGGTAAATTTTATGTATGAGAATGCATGCACAAGGTACGGTTACAATCTGGATACAGTGATAAGTTACAGATTTATGTGAAAGAGGTTGCATAGGGTCAAACATTTTCAGAAGAAAGAAAATCCTAGTTTTAGAAGGCATACATAGGTTGCTTAGAAAATAGGTCGTGTACATACATGGGCTATATAAAAGATAGGTCGCATACATATGCATGCTGCAGAACTACAGGTCATGTATCTGTTGTATTTGGTTGATACATATTCAATTTAGGTACAGATTGATTGCAAGGAAGTAGTACAGGTTGGCTGCAGGTCAGTGATACAGGTTGTTACAGTGGTATATCTCACAGTGATACTGTGACAATGGTTCCATCATTCTACTTCTACGTCAGAGAAGTTGGATGGGGCAAGGATAAGTGGTTGTAGTCACCTTACGATTGTAGCCGAAGAACATAGAGGGTTGTAGCCTCCTTCTGGTTGTAGCCAGAGACTTGGCAAGTTGGAGCTTCCATCAGGTTGTAGCTTGGGAAACTAGGGAGTTGGAGCCTCCTTATTGTTGTAGTTGGAAAACAAAGGAAGTTGGTGCTTCCAATGAATGTAATTCTTAAATACATATAAGAAAATGCATTATGTGGTTTTCTCCCTATTTGGGTTCCCACATAAAAACACCGGTGTACTATGTATGTGTATGATTGCTCATTTGTTCATTGTTTATTTAATCTGCAACTATTTGATGATAATGCTACATTGATATAACACTTGTATTTTATGGTTAAAAAGGATTAGATTTATCTATTACTAATTCACCCCCCCTCTCAGTAATCCAACAATTGGTATCAGAGCAGGTTCCTTTAGAAATCAATTTAACCACTGAAAGGTAGATCATGGAGAGAAACAACATGTACAAAAATGGAATACCACAGTTTGATGGACAAAAGTATGCATTCTATAGCAGTTGGATGAAAACATATATACCGACATAGAGATTTGAAATTTTTAAATCACTAGTAGATGGATACAAAGAAGCAGTAGTTCCACCAACAAGTGAAAAAGTAATGAAAATTAGTCAAAATAATTCCAAAGCCACAAATGCACTTTTGAAATGGTCTTGGTGAATTAGTATATACCAAAGTGGTACATTGTAAATCTTCTAAAGAGATTTGGTACAAACTTCAAAATATTTATGAAGGAGATTCAAAAGTCAAAGCAACAAAGCTTCAAACTTACATAGGTCAATTCGAACAACTAAAGATGAAGGGAGATGAGAATATTGCAGAATATTGCAGATGAAGGGAGATGAGAAACAGTGAATGTAACCATAGGATTGGGAGAAGAAATTGAAAAATCTGTAATTGTTCAAAAGGTACTAAGATCCCTTCCTATGAGATTTGATCCTAAGATATCAGCACTAGAAGAAAGATAATATCTAGACTCAATAAGAATGGGAAAACTACATGGAATATTCATAGCATATGAAATGAGAATTGAACAGGAAAATTCAAATATAAAAGAAGCATCTTTCAAAGCATCTAAAAGGTCAAAGAAAAAGCTAAAGAAAAATGAACATGGCAGCATGAATGACTTCTCAAAAAATGATGAAGAACAAGTGGCCAACTTTGTTAGAAGACTGAACAAGGAAACCAACATAAGGTATAAAGGTAAGATTCTATTGATTTGTTTTAATTTTGATGGTATTGGTCATTTTTCTATCAAATGTACTCATAATAAAAATAAGAGGAATGATGAAGATTACTTAGATAGCAAACAAACATATAAAGGCAAAATAACCAAAAAGAAATATTTCAAGAAAATCTTATGCGCTAAAGAAGACATCTCCCCGTTAGATGAAGATGAAGTCGGTGACAGTGAGAAAGAAAGAGTTATATTCATGAAAGTAGAATACTCTGATAAAGAAGATGTCGAAGAAGAATATGAAAAGGTAGAAGTTGACTACTGAGAAGAATTGTTGAGTTCCATAGAATTTATAAGAAGAGAACAAAATAAAAACAAGAAGATACAAGCAGAACTAGACAAGAAAGAAGAAACTTAGGAACTAGAACAAATGATCATGAAATTGAAGGTTCAAATAGAAGAAGATAAAATAATTTAAGAAGAACTCAAAGAACAACTAGAAGAAAGAGACAAGATCATTGGAAATTTGGAATAAGAGATTGTCACATTGACAAAGGATCTTCAAAAGAAAAATATGCAGAACAACTCAAAAGTTTTGAATGACATTATCAGCAGTCAAAAGCCTCATCATGACAAGTATGAACTTGGATAAAATCATATAGAAAATGGATCAAGATCCAAAGAAATAGAACAAGAAACATACCCAAAAATTTATTCAAAAAGAATCAAAGAGAATAGGAAGACCTACAAGGAAGATTACAGGGACACTGCACTGAGAAGATTTGGATTTCAAAATCAATGATTGACAGAAACAAATAGGCCTCAAGAAGAAGAAAGATTCATAAAAATAACTCCATTCAAAAGATATTCAACTCCCAGGTATCAAACTATATTTTTTGTTTTATATTATGCATGGAATAATTTTGGACATAAAGCTGTAAATTGCAGAGCTTATAGGAAGAACTTAAACAACTTTGAAATTCATACACAAAATGGTTATCCAAGAAGGCCTATTGAAACATAGAGAATAATCTACAATAGGTTTGAATCATTGAGCACTGAAGTGGAATGATACAAGTGCAACAAATTTGGACACATGGCCAAATATTGTAGAATGGAAATCCCTCCTAGAGAACCAAAAGAGAACATCAAAAACCACAAACATGAACCTCAAAAGAGAACATGGATACGAAAGTAGAATCAATATAGCAATGAAGAATGCACACTCGCTCTACAATATAAGAAGAATAAACGTGGTTGGTATGTTGATAGTGGTTGTTCAAAACACATGACAGGTGATAAAGACATGTTTCTTACATTAATAAAGGAAATATATGGATCGGTCTCCTTTGGAAATGATGATTCAACTAAAATCATTGGAAAAGGCATAATCAGAGTTGGAAACAAGAATACTAAGGAAGAAATTGTTCTACTAGTGGAAGATATGAAACATAATATTCTAAGTGTAATTCAAATGTGTGCCCAAGGTCATAAAAATAATTTTGATTCACAGAAATGCGAGATAAGAAAAGAAGGTTCAGGAAAATTGATTGCAACAACTGCAAGAACTTCAAGAAACATATATGTATTAAGTGAAATTGGAAATGAAAAATGTTTTCTAGGAAAAGAAGATGAAAGTTGGATATGGAATAGAAGAATGGGTCACATACAGTTTTATAACCTTGTCAAAGTCAGCAAAAAGGAAGTATTTAGAGAAATTCCCCGGATCACGAAACCAACCAACACTTTATGCAAGCATTGTCAAGAAGGAAATAAAACAAAGACCAGGTTCAAATCAAATGAATATTCAATGACAAGACCACTGGAAATTGTGCATACTGATATAGTTGGACCAACTACAACAAAGAGTTTCAAATGTGAGAAATACTTTATGTTATTAGTTGATGATTATAAAAGAATGACTGTAGTTTTCTTTCTCAGGAATAAGTCAGAAGCTTTTGAATACTTCAAGGTCTACAAGGAGATGGTTTAAAATCAAATGGATTCAAAAATTAAATGTTTGAGATCTGATAATGGAGGAGAGTTCATTTCAAAGGAATTTATGGACTATTGTAGCAAACATGGAATAAAAAGGAAATTCTTTGTTTCTAGGACACCTCAACATAATGGAGTTGTTAAAAGAAAGAACATGATAGTACAAGAAATCGCTCAAACAGTGCTAGTGGATTCCAAATTGACATATATATTTTTGGACACATGCAGTGCATACAAAATTTCACATTCAAAACAAAATAATGCTCAAAAACAAAAATCAAAAAAACTGCCTACGAGCTATGGAAAGGAAGACGAGCAAATGTGAAGCACTTCAGATTATTTGGAAGCAAATGCTACATCAAAAGAGAAGATGAAAGAATGGGAAAGTTTGACTCTCGTGTGAACAAAGGAGAATCTAAGGTTGAACAAAGTTGTGGAAAGCATAAATGTAACAATTGATGAAACAAGTGGACGATAATTAAAGGAAGAATAAAATGAATCAATGGAAAAAGTTTACGAAGAAGAAGAAAAAGATGAAGAAGAAGTAGAAGGGGAATATGAAGAGGATCAGACAAAAGTAGAAGATCAAGTTCATCAAGTGCCTCCAAAGACACCTAGAAAACGTGTATAGAATAATCATCCTTCAGATTAGATTATTGGAAACAAGGATGGAGGAGTTGAGACTAGAAGAAGAATTTGTTCACCAGAAAAAACACACCTAGCACTCTTATCTATGATTGAACCAAACATTTTTTAAGAGGCCAGGAATGATGAATTTTGGAGTAAGGCAATGGATGAAGAATTGGATCAAATAGAGAAGAATGACACTTGGGAATTGGTTCCAAGACCAAATAATAATAATGTGCTTGGCACAAAGTGGGTTTTTCGGAAATAAATTGAATGAATATGGACAGGTTACAAGGAACAAAGCTAGATTGGTATGTAAAGGATATGCAAAGGTTGAAGGAATCGAATTTAAAGAGACATTTTCCCTAGTTGCCAGAATGGAAGCAATCTGATTGTTTTTAGCTTATGCATGGTCCAAGAATATTAAAGTGTATCAGATGGACATGAAATCAACTTTTCTGAATGGGGAAATTGAAGAATAATTTTACATTGAACAACCAGAAGGATTTAAGTTGTCATGGAATGAAGATTATGTGTGTAAATTAAAGAAGTCCTTGCATGGTATAAAAAAGGCTCCTAGAGCATGCTACTCTAGACTAGGTAAATATCTACAGCAGGAAGGTTTCAGAAAATGAAGTGTAGACATCAACCTATACATCAAGGTAACTCAAGATAGTGTTTTATTAATTGAAGTTTATGTTGATGATATTATTTTTGTAAGTAATGATGACAGGTTAAGAAAACAATTTGCAAAGGATATGCATAATGAATTTGAAATGTCATTACTCGGAGAACTATCCTTCTTTCTAGGTCCTTAAATATGTCAAAGCAACCAATGAATTTTTATTTCTCAAACTAAGTATATCCGATAAATGCTAAAGAAGTTCATAATGGAAGACTGCAAACCAGTTACCACTCCTATGCAAACCAGTTGAAAGTTGATAAAATATTATCATTCAAAGTCTACAGACCAGAGGAAATATAGGTCAATGATTAACAACTTACTATATGTCACAATATCCAAACTAGATGTAATGTAGGCAGTTGGACAGGTGGCACGATTTCAAGTAGCACCAAAGGAATCACACTTTTTAGTAGTGAAAAGGATTTTCAAATATCTCAAAGGAACAAAAGAGTTTGGATTATGGTATCAGAAAGGAAATGATCTATCACTTATTGCCTACACAGATGCAGATTGGGAAGGTTGCATTGATGACTGATGAAGCACCATTGGAGCAACATTCTACTTAGGTGAGTGTTTAGTATCTTGTCTAAGAAAGAAACAATCATAAGTATCTTTATCTACAGCCGAAGGAGAGTATATTGCAGCGACAACATGTTGTACATAGGTTATATGGATGAAACAAAATCTGACAGATATACAGGTTGAGTATGATGAGCTCATTCTAATCTATTGTGGTAATACAAGCACCATCAATATCTCAAAGAACCCGGTGATGCACTCTAATATGAAGCACATTCCAATCAAGTATCACTTTCTATGGGAACAAGTTGTAGAGAAGAACATCAAAGTTGAATATGTGGTCACAAAAGAACAAGTGGAAGACATATTTACAAAACCACTTCCACAATAATCCTTTGAGTATCTTTGCCAGAGACTTGGAGTAATTTCTACTCCAAAATGAATGCTTTTGAATGCTTATCTTATATGTCTTAGATGTACATGAGGAAGAACCATAAAGAGGACTGTTTAGGTTGGGAGATTAGTTTCAGGAAGATTTCAGTTAGGGGGAGTATCCCAAGGACAATTCAGTTAGGGGGAGTAGCCTCGAATGGAAAGATACCTTTTCAATTGATGACTAAGGGGGAGATATTTATCATATGCAGAGCATAGAGGCATGGTTCTAGGGGGAGCAATGGTCACAGGGGAAGCATGACTAATATGACTTCAGTATTGCATCAGAGTGTTTCCATCCATGTAAAAGGGGGATATTATTGATTATTTGGGTTGGTTGTCATTGATGTCAACCCTTGAAGAAATTTCGATAGCGAATTTAGGTAACACAAAGGTTTGGGTAATGGACCCAAGTCTTTTTTTATGGATAATGGTATGAGTTTTGATATGTTTGCAGGTATTACTATTCTAGATGGATAGTACATGTCATGCCATTTCCGATGGTATGTGGAACGTCACATAACTTCTCATGGTTAGACCGTTATGTCCACGTGAAGCTGGAGAACCCTCATGAGTCATCTTGAAGCCCCAAAAGGTCAATGTAGTCAAAGTGGTTGCAAGGAATAAATTATTTAAATAATAAAGTGAAGTGATGAGTGTATTATAAGTCAAAGTGGATGCAAGCGAAATTATTTAAATAATAAAGTTAAGGGAGAACTTACTCATTGTGGAAAGTGGTTAAGTTAAGTGGAGAAGTGGTTAGAACAAGGTTAGCTCTAAAATATGGAAAGTGGGTTAAGATGATTAAAAGGTAACCTCTTGAGGAAGCTACATAAAAGTATAAATAAGAGGCAAGGGTCTCGCATTCAAATCACACTTGAGCATATCAAATATATATTATAGTGTAAGGATTATTGCAAGTACTCATTGATACATATGAAGTTGTGAAAGTCTGAGGTAGCATGAAGGGTTGACGATGAAATTTTTGGAATTACAATGAATACCAAAAAAATCCTAAGTTATGAGGTGTACAGGGGCTAACAGTGTATTAGGTTCATACGTACATAAGTTGCCGATGTATTAGGGTGCGTACATGAGGGTAAAACCATAGAAACTTGAGAAGATGAAGATGTTGAGGTTCTATATTCTAAAATCAAGCTCCCAGGAAGGTCTACAATGATCAGATACATTAGATTTATCCACTGGTTCAAAAGGCATGTCTTATTTCTATGAGTAGTTTGATTTTGATTTATGCATGAGAAATGGTTATGGAAATTTGAGTATTCTCCCTAGAGAGACTAGTAGCTACATGGGATCTTCTATATAAGTCAGATCTACAGAAATACAGTGATGGTATAATCAATATTTATCATTGATACTTCTTGTTAGAGTTGAGGAACATCTTGTATTTCTTTCCATATGGCTAAAGGTTTTTGTGGTACATGGTTGAGAGATTATATTTGTGAAGTGGTTGATGTATTGAGAGGCCAAATATCATAAAGGGTTTTTATGTCTAGCTCATGTGAGGATTATTATATTGGTTCATGATAACACACATTCATTTGGCACATGACTAAGAGAGAGATATAAATTCTTTGGGTAAAGGTTATGTATGATAATGTATGAAAAGGGTACAATTACAGTTTGGCTACAGTGACAGGTTACAGATCTATGTGAAAGAGATTTCAAAGGATCAAAAGTTTTTAGAAGAAAGAAAATCCTAGTTTCAAAAGGCATACAGAGTCTGGATAATTCATAGGTCGCGTAGATACGCGGTTTGCATAACATATAGGGAGCGTACATACACATGATCCAGAACTACAGGTCACATATCTGTTGTATTTGGTTGATACATGTTCAGTTCAGGTACAAATTGATTGCAAGGCAGAAGTACAGGTTGGCTACAGGTCAGTGGTACAGATTGTTACAATGGTATATCTCATAGTGATAGTGTGACAATGGTTCCATCATTCTACTTCTACGTTAGGATAGTTGGATAGGGAAAGGACAGGTGGTTGTAGACACCTTCTGGTTGTATCTGTAGAACATAGGGGGTTGTATCCTCCTTCTGGTTGTAGCTAGAGAATTGGGGAGTTAGAGTTTCCCTCAGGTTGTAGACTGGAAAACTATGGGGTTGGAGCCTCCTTCCAGTTGCAGCTAGAAAAAAAAGGAAGATGGTGTTTCTAATTAATGTAATTCTTAAAAACATATAAGAAAAACATTATGTGGTTTTCTCCCGCTTTGGGTTTCCACGTAAAAACACTGGTGTACTGTGTATGTGTGTGATTGCTCATTTGTTTATTGTTTATTTACTCTGCAACTATTGGATGATAATGCTACATTAATATAACACTTTCATTTTATGGTTAAAAATGATTAGATTTCTCTATTATTGATTCACCCCCCCTCTCAGTAATCTAACAAATAAATGGGTAATTTTATTAATTATAAAATCCCCCTAAAAATTCTAAGCCTAGTCTAAATTATTTTAAGCCTAAGTCTAAATTGGGTGAGAAGACTAAAACTAATTAATAAATTAAAAAAGGGGGGGGGTGGAGAAAAATCAAGTTAAAAATTAAAAAGGAGAAATATTTTATCTAAATATTTAATTACTGGTTATGTAAAAGAAATTCTAAATTGGAACTAAGATAATAAAGGAAATGAATGTAAAAAGGAATGTGGAAGCATAGAAGAGAATCTAGTCTAGTCTAACTAAAGAACTTTCCTAAATTAAACACAACTAAGTTTTAGAAAGGTGTTAGTCATTAAAAAGGAAATAAAGGGAATAAAGGGACAACGAGGAGTAATTTTAGGATCGTTTTTAGGATGGGTGAGAGAATTTGACATTTATTAAATTAAATAAGTGAATTTATTGGTGTAACTAAGGGAGTGGGTGACAAGTGTATGGGTGAAAAATTGTTGGATCATGTTGTCATTGATGACAATGGTTTGATTGATTGATGTCATTGATCGATGTCAAAGGATTGATTGATTAATGATTGATTTAATATAATATGTATTTTCCTTGATGAGAATGCATAGATGAAGATGGATCAATGAGTTGTCATTGTTACATGATGAAGATGGATCGTTGTGGTTTCATTGATATATGATGCATTGTTGAAAAAATGTATATATGACTCATTATTGTCTTATCATGATTAATAAGGTGCACAAATGGATGAACTCCAAAGTGATCCCCTTATGGTGAAAGCCCTCACGGGAAGACGCTTTGCAGATTGAGTTATCCTGGAAGAATGGTTGGAGGACCCTTGCTCTCATTATTTTATTATCATGATTGATAAGGTGAAAAAATGGATGAACTCCAAAGTGGTCCCCTTATGGTGAAATCCCTCATGGGAATAGACTTTACGGATTGAGTTATCCTAGAAGAATGGTTGGAGGACCCATGCTTGTATGTGGAATAATGATATGAAGATCAAGGAAATTGTTGGTGAAACTATTCTAGATGGATAGTTCTTGTCATGCCATTTCCGGTGGTATGTGGAATGTCACATAACACCTCATGTTTTGAGAGTTATGGACTTACGAAGATGAAGGACCCCCACATGAAGGCTTAAAGCCCCCAAGGTCAAAGAAGTCAAAGTGACCTAAAAGAAGAAATCATTATTTAAATTATAAGGTAAAGTGACAAAGTCAAGGTGGATTATTTAAATAATAAAGAGAAGTGACAAAATCAAGAAATGATAAAGTAAGGTGAAAAATCAAGAAGTAATATTTAATTGATAAAGTATTGGAGAACCTTCTATTTATGGAAAGTGGTTAACCCTAAAAATAAGGAAAATAGGTTAAGTGACCTAGAAATGGGTTAAGTGACCTAAAATAAGAAATTATTATTTAAATGATAAAGTAAGGTGACAAAGTCAAGCTGGATTATTTAAATAATAAAGAGAAGTGAAAAAATCAAGAAATGATAAAGTAAGATGAGAAAATCAAGAAGTAAATGATAAAATATTGGAGAAATTTCTATTTATGGAAAGTGGTTAACCCTAAAATAAGGAAAATAGGTTAAGTGACCTAGAAATGGATTAAGATACCTAGAGGATGAAAGTATAAATAATATAGCAATGGTCTTTTGTAGATCATCATTTTTGTGGATCAATGGACAACTTCTTGTGAGAATATATTTTGGAGTATTGATGGAGAGCTTCTTGTGAGAGCTTCCTGAGAATTTTTGGTGTGGAACACTTGAGAATATTGAATATATACAAGTGACTAAGGTAACCAAGGATATCTAAGTCGAATTTCAGAAGGAAGGTGAAGAAAAGAGGGTCGGAATTGAAGGGAGGATAAATTCTTTTGATGATGCTTTCTAAGGTATGTTATTTACAGGTCATCTCACCATTTTCACTATAAATTGTTTTCTATAATGGTTCAGACCGTGAAATTGCTATTACATTGAGAAAACATACCCAAGTATCTTTGGTAAAAAAATCATCTTGTGGGTCGTTGTATTTTGGGAGTTACACTCCGTGGAAAATAGGGTTTGTGGCTAGTCCTCAAACTAGTCAAAAACAGGTGTTTCGTGTAAAAACGTCATAACTTATTCATAACAGAGCCAAATTTAGTGAGACCAAATGAGGTGGTTAGGGTAATGTCTGTAGTATGTTTTGTAACAGTTTTGTATCATTTCAAATAACATTTTGTGCGGGGCATGCTCTACAAGGTCTCTCTCTAGAATAAGAAAAAATTCAGCAAGGTATGTCAGTTTTGCTATAACGCCTTTTATGAGATGTTCCAAGTAGTGCCACCTGGAGGAATTGCATAAAACACATTGAAGAACATTGTGTATCAATTTCAGATCTTTATTCATTACAAGTACAAAGTTATGATTATTTCAAGTTGGGGTTGTTGACTAATCCAAAACTAGTCATGGTTGAGACAAGCAGTTGATGAGTTGGCACATACATAAGGTGTATAGTTGATGATGTTGGTACATATTTATGAGTCATTGTTGATGAGTAGTTGACACATGATTTGTATATACTTGGTACATGGTTTTATGCACTTGTTTATGGTATAGGTTGATTACAGGTTGTTTGGCATAGTTTGGTGCAAGGTTGATGCACTTGTTTATGTTGACAGATTGATATCTATTGAGGATTATTTCCTTATCTCAGTTGGTGCTGAGAATGTACGATGAATCTTTCATATATATCTGCTTCTCTTGTAGAGTTGTACTCTATTCATTTGTTGCTGAAAAACCCCCAGATTGAAGTCCATAATAAAAAGAAAAATTGTACATACATCTTGTGTTCTTTGTGTTCCTTGTGGAGATGATTTGTTGATGATATGTTGCTGATATCTATTCACATATAATTGATTATAAATGACATAAATGAGTAATGAGAAAATGTTGAATGTTAAATAAGGAGTTTTTGTGTAAGAGGGAAGTTTTGGAAAAAAGATCCCCACACTCATTCACTCCCCCCTCTATGTGTGGTAGGTGTGTCCAACAATAATTCCTAATTATTTTTTAATAAAACAAATTAAATGTGTAAATGGAAAGTAGTCACTAAGAAAAACTCTATAAAAGTAATGGCTGAGAAGAGGAATGGATCATGACTAGTATGCATAAAGTTATGCTGCTGAAATTTCTTTGACTGATTTTTCTTGCGAGAGTTGGGATACCCATCTTGAAAAAAGAGTGGTAGCTCGACCTTGCGAGGCGTGCTGGGAGATATATTTTTCTTCGGTTTGTGTTCATGGCCCCTTTGTGGCTTGGGGGGCTAAGGGGGAAGAAGAGTAGCTCTAGCGTTGGTTGGGAGGTACCGGTGAGGTCTTCACGGTTAGCAAGTGGGAGATAGGAGGGAGTGCAAGCATGGAATAACAACTTTGGATTATTTTCCTTTGGTTACGGTAATCCAAAATTGATATTGAACCTATTAAGTTTCAAATTAAAATGTAGTTAATCATATTGCATACGCATTACCGAGAATTATATTCAAGGTTTTGAAAATTTTATTGAGATTTAAATTAATCATGTAGTTGTGGTGATCACGTCTTTTGTATGTGTTTCTCTATGAGAAAATTCCCCATCCTTATCCTTTCACCTTGGTTATTAATTCGCTTTCCAGCTAGCAAAACCCAAACCCTGAATTTTAAATTTTATTGGTCTACTTTGTTCCTTCAAATTTATGTAAGTTAATCCTTGTCTGTGTTATTTTTCTCCCTGGAAAACCCCTCACGCTGAATTTTTAATGGGTTGTTCATTTCTTTTCTAATTCATTTCCTCCTTGGTGAATCCCAAGCTCTGAAACATTGGTTACATTTGCGTTTTTATGGTACCTTCACCCAATAAAATTTATCTCTACTCCCAGAATGATTTTGGCCAACATTCTATTTTCTTTTTACTCGGAATTATACACTCGAAACTGTAAAATCATAGGCTCAATTTTGTGGATTATTCACTGTGGGGAATTCACCCTGCTTGTGGAGAGATTCAGTCCAATATCATTCCCTTGCCCAGCAAAATTGATCTGTCTCTCTGCGTCTTTTTTGTTGGATATATATTCACCCACTCACTCAACGTTTATTCTAAAATTCCCCCATCATTTTCCTTTCTTATACAAAGAATTTTGTCAATTCAGGCTCTGCAATTATTTTGGGGTATTTACTCAGCGTTTCACCATTCCTTTCCCAGCAATATCGACTATGTCTCTCTGCGTTTCTACCAGGAGATCCCAGGCGTTTTACTCCACTTGATTTCCATGCAAATTGCCTCGCCTCTCTATGTTTTTACCAGGATAATCTAGGCATTATATTCCACACGATTTCCTTGTAAACTACATGAAACTCTGTGTTTTTTCCAGGGATAGATCTCTGCATTTTCACCCAGCAAGGTAATTTCACCCAACGATTTTTCCCTTGTTTCGTTGCGGTCTATCTTTCTTATTAAAAAAAAAATCGCTCTGCGATGTATACACTCACACTCAAGTAAGACACCCAACGTACTACCACCCAACGTACTACCACTTCTTCCCAATGATTTCCATCTCGAATCCCTCAATGATCCTTAACCTTTTTTATTCGGTGTTTAATTTCCTCACTGGCATTTTCTTTTTCTTCTCAAATTCTGTGATGGCCACTTACTTACCCAGAGAGTATGTGTTTATGGCACCCTATGGGCGTATGGGAAACCCCCATCAATATAGTTGGAAACTCATTGTTTTTCAATGTTTTAGCTTGCTAACGGTGTAAGGATTTATGATTTATTTCCTGAGCGATTTATTGTAGATGTGTCGTTCTCCCTTCCTTATTATCATCGGCGAGGGCGAGAATCTACCCACTTGGCATAGATCCAATTAATGATTCAAAAGGTTGAAATTTTTTTTTTTATGAATAGAGAGAACATACAGTTGATTATTATTTTAATTCAAAGATTGTATTTATAAAAGGTTTATTTATTTTCTTAAATGTTATTTCCTTCTTTTAGATAATTGAATGATATTGATATTCTAATAATATTTCTTTGTTGGAAAAAGGTTGAGTACCTTCCCTTCATATTTTATTATCTTAGATTATTGAATAATATTCATGTGTAGTAAGGTAACGTGTATTCCAATATGGAATGTTTGATATTAAGACATATCTTCAGGTTTACCTCATCTCACTTTAGCTATTTAAACTTTAATGCTTAATAAACGTATTATATCCTACTTACCAAAGTCTCCTCAAGAAAACAATATTCAGAAGTCTTTAACCTTAAAGGTGGAGAATATTTGATCATTCTATTTAAACTTTAATGCTTAAGAAACGTATTACATCCTACTTACCACAGTCTCCTCAAGAAAACAATATTTAGAAGTCTTTAACCTTAAAGGTGGAGAATATTTGATCATTCTTTTTTAGTGAAGCATTCTAGGATGTAAAAAAAAATAGTTTTTCTTAATTTGACCAAGTTGTAAAAACAATTACATCCAGTGGAACTTGTTAAAATAAAAAATAAACCCACCCTAAGGGAGAGTGAGTTGGTCTAGTACATATATTTCCATATAACCTTTTATAAGTTGAGTGAGGTAAGTTCCACAACTCAATGTAATTTCCAACTTAGGTAGAAGATATTATCTTACTTTACCTTTTAGATTACTCTTGCACATTGAAATTTAATATAATGAATGATGGTTTTAGGTATTAGACTCCTAGCGCTCAATGGACTTATGATGCATTGAATGATTGCTTAGATTTAGGCTTATCGTGCATTGGAATGTAATGTAAGGAATGTTGTTTAGTCATTGGACTACTTGCACTATGAAAAAAATGTTGATGGATGATGATTTAACAACTATTACTTGCGTCATTAAATTGTTAATGTATGATGGATTAATAACTAGATTACTATTGTGGCATTGAGTATTGATGATGCATGATTAAATGATAATTCGGTTACTATTGCGCTTTTAAATATTGTTGAAGTGTGATTGATTTATTAGTTGTATTCTCTTGCACCTTATGAAATAAAGTCGATATCTCATGTGTCTTGAATTGTTGATGTGTAAATGATGGATTAATTGAATAGAATGCTCGCGTGCAATATAAATGATAACGGATAATTGCTTTGTGCCTGGTATATAATGTGTTATGCAAATGATTACTTGTGTTCCATGTTTAATTGTGGTTTAGGATTGATGGATTGATGAAATTGATTATCGTTGATGTTTTTTATTTAGCATAGTTGGTTGGGACTTGATTGTGTTAGTGGGATGTAGACACCTCCTTGTTCCTCAGAACAATTGCCATCCCTGAGACCTTAAATGGTTAAAATCAATTGGAACCTGGGCTTGAGTGTTTCTTATGTGTCATGGAGGTCCTAACCGTGCAGGGTAGGTTGGGCGGGTAGTGATTCTATATTGATTATTTGAGTGAATGTTGTCGTAAATTGCTTCAAGTTATTGTTATGTTATGTGTCTCTATCCTTCGTTGACACATCGATTATGTCATTAGTTATTTCCATGAGTAGTAGCTGGTACTACTTTACTTATGATCTTATTGAATAGGCACTGCCATGATCATGTATTCATGTTAATTTCTTAATAAATAAAAAATTACCTTTTGTGCTTCGACTTTTCTTAGGTGTAACGGGTGGATGTTACATTTACTGCAGTTCCGTGTCATACTCCAGTATGATACTTCTTGTCTTAATGTTGACATCAATGCCAACAAATGTTTCCATCAACTCTTAGATATATTAATAAAGAAACAAAATTCATACCATGTTTTTTATTCAAATATTGTGATGGTGTACATCATTACAAAAGAAATTCATTGACTTTGTTTGTTATATTTGACATGGATAAGATAAGCCTGAACATATCAAGGTATCAATGACTTGGTTGATAGTAGTTCCAAAGTATTACATCAAGGTTGAATGTGACTAACCTTCATAAGCCTAAAGTTCCTTAGAAACATCTAGTTTACACCACTTTGATAAGGATAATCATTTCTATAAAGTTATTATTGTTGAGTGAGAAAACAAATTTTGTTGAAGATATACAATGTGCTTTCCTTAATTTTCCAAGTAAGTGATCAATTTAGTTTGAAGATATTTTTTAATTCAATTCATCTGCAAAGTAGATATGATCCTAATAAAAGCATAATCATTTCTATAAAGTTATTATTGTTGAGTGAGAAAACAAATTTTGTTGAAGAAATACAATGTGTTTTCCTTAATTTTCCAAGTAAGTGATCAATTCAGTTTGAAGATATTTTTTAATTCAATTCATCTGCAAAGTAGATATGATCCTAATAAAAACATAAAAGCCATGTGATAAAAAATTAAAATAATAAATGTGAATAAAATGATCATGTACATTATTAAATATTTTTTGAAACTTAAAACTCCACATGGATCTCCAAACTTAACTCCATATGGATATCCTACACATGATTTTATGATTTTTCTAACTTGTCATTTATAATATCGTCACCAACAACACTTTCTTAATCACAAATATTCCTCAAAGGATTTGAGTAACAAAAGGAAACAAATAAGAGTTGCATAGTATTATTGTGCTTGGAACCCAATTTCATTTTGAAACATCTCTATTAACAATATCATAATGTTGATCTATAAATGAATTTTTTGACATGACCTACAATTGTGAAGATATTGAATATATGTAAATGAATTTTGTCAAAAGATATAAAACAACCATATAAAACAACCAACATATGCGTAAGAATTGATCTAAAGTAAAAAAAAACATTATTATATTTTAAAAATTATTGTAACCTTTTATATAAACAATCCAATTAAAACCATTATACATGGAGGACCAACACAAAAAAAAAATCATATTAAACAACATGCATTATTCATATATATATATATATATAAGATAATGAAAAACCAAAGCCACTAATGCCTGAATTGAATAACTCGAAAGAGAATAATATCTACTTTGAGTAAACTATCAATACATAAACTTATCTTTTATTGAATACAAGATTTTCTATTTTTCTAATCCAAAGTATGGAATGAAGTTATTACACACCACTAAAAATCCATATTACAAACCACTGAAGTCATCCACTAAAAATCCCCATTACAAACTAATGAATTCATGTTGCATCTTCTAATTCAATGAACCAACTAAAATATTATTCTTCTAAGGTTGTGTGTAACAGAAAAATTATCATACAAAATTATACATATACATAAAGAGACTTATAAAAAAATCATGCAAGGAGTGTACATAAAACCATACAACGGGGAATGTTTTTGGATAGGTTGTGATGGATAGGTTTACAATGTTGGGTATAGTGAAAAAATTGAATTATTTATTTATGAAGTGCTAGGTTCTACATCATAATTAAACTTGAGAAAAAAAAAAAAAAATTCAAAGACATTATATATAAAAGATATCATATAACAAACATGCTCTAAGATGATTAAATAAGTTTGGTAAATATTCAAAAAGTCCAAATTTCTTGTTAGGAATCATGGGGTGCCTTATTCTAAAAACTGCATTGATTTCTTAAAGTTTTTTAATATGACAATTTTAATTATTTTGAATGTTAGGTAAGATTATAACCAGTTTCAATGCCAATATTCAATGAGAGGAGTGTACATAAAACCATACAATGGGGAATGTTTTTGGATAAGTTTACAATGTTGGGTATAGTGAGAAAATTGAATTATTTATTTATGAAGTGCTAGGGTCTACATCATAATTAAACTTGAGAAAAAAAAAAACTCAAAGATACATGTTTAAGATAATTAAACAAGTTTGGTAAATCTTCAAATAAGGTTCAAATTTCTTGTTAGGAATGATGTAACAAACATGCCCTAAGATGATTAAATAAGTTTGGTAAATCTTCAAATAAGGTCCAAATTTCTTGTTAGAAATCATGGGGTGCCTTATTCTTAGAACTGCATTGATTTCTTAAGGTTTTATAATATGATAATTTTAATTATTTTGAATGTTAGGTAAGATTATAACAAGTTTCAATGTCAATAGTCAAAATGGGTTTTAGGGAAAATTTTTTTTTGGATATGTTTACAATGTTGGGTATAATGAGAAAAATGAATTATTTATCTATAAAGAGATAAGGTCTACTCTATAATTAAACTTGAAGAAAAGAGAGACTCAAAGATACCCATATAACAAACATGCCTTAAGATGATTAAATAAGTCTTGTAAATGTTCAAATTAGGTCCAAATTTCCTGTTAAGAATCATGGGGGTGCCTTATTAACCAAATTGATTACATTGATTTCTTAAGGTTTTATAATATGATAATTCTAATTATTTTGAATGTTAGGTAACATTATAACAAGTTTCAATTTCAATACTCAAATGGGTTTTAGTCAGTGACAAAACTACAAAACTAAATGTAATTCTAAATGTAATCTACTGATTTAAAAAAAAAAAGATATAAAATGGAATGGTATTGAAATTTCAATATA